>JAIUZE010012143.1:0-23187 GCA_022085475.1 Heliosperma pusillum | reverse complement strand
TGTTGGAGCTAGTGTCCTTCACAGTTAGTGTGATAACGTGTATAAATCTCTTACAGGTTCACAGGGTATACTTAGTATTCTTATCAGTTGATTAACGTTTATCGATAACGGTTGGCTTGCTAGAAGTTTGACGTTATTGTCATTTTAATGGCGGTGATCAATCACACCTAAAGGATGGTTTGAGAGATATGATTATATGAAAAATATAATCATATTGATGCCTTATATGACTAAAAGGTTAGTCGAAGTATATGACTAAAAGGTTAGTCAATGTAATGATGATACGATTATTTAATACGATTAAATAATATTAGCTGAGACGAATTAAATGTTAATTCGTAATTGAATATAAACTGTTATATCTAATTGATGTATATAATGTAATTATTTAATACGATTAAATAATGTAAGCTTAAAAGAATTAAATGTTAATTCGTAATTAAATATAAACTGTTATATTTAATTAGCAAATTATAATTATACGATATTTATAGTTGACGTATATATTATACGATATTGTCATAATAAATGATGTCAGGCCGGTATTAATAAATCGACTACAAGATGTTGTATGGACTTATTAATATGTGACAACATAAATGACAATAATGATACATACACATTTTATACATTAAAATGAAAAACCTAACAACCTAAAACAAGTAGAGATAAAAGAGGGAAGGACTCCTCTCCTTTCCCCACTACTTGTTTTTGACGGTTAAAGGGAGAGGAGTTTAGATTTTTATAAAACTCTTCTCTCTACATTTCTTATCATTACTTTTCACAAAAATTATTAGTAATTTTGTATTCATTCTAGCACAAGAAAAGGCATTTCTCGGAGCATCTTGGGAGCAACGAGTAGGAGAATATCGATCTCGATATTTGTTCTTAGGCCATATTGCTAGGACCGGAGGTTGATTCTAATCTCTATGTTTTATATTATGCATTTCATTTATGACTCGCATTTCATATATTTTGATTTCGTTATAATCCTTAAATTTTATGATGAAATATACCGATATTTCTCACAGTCTAAACAGTCTCCAGAAGCTCCTGCCTCGACGAGAGCCCTCCCCTCCTCAGTAGCTCTCGTAAGCCTCTCTCATGGTCGTGTAGCCAGAAAAGGACCTCATGTTCCCAGCATCCTGCATCGATTCAAATCGACAAAAATCACCACGAGCATTTTATAAATAAGAAATGAAATGACAAACGGATACAAAGAATGTCAGGCAGTAACCTACCATGCTCCGCGTCGTACGTTAAGACAAGTGACTCTCCGCCGCCCAAATTAGATGTCTACCATCCCGTTTCTCGGCCCACTCAGGTGCACCCAATATCTAGCAACCACCTCATCCTACATTGGCTCTCCTCGGCCTCCCCGGCCTCCTCAAACACCTCACTCGGTACCTCTTTTCCCACACGAGAAGAAGAAGGCTCAAGGTCTACATCCATAGGGGTTGCCCTCCGAGTCTAGACGGATATCGCCTGCAAAATCGAAGTCATTCAAGCACTTTTAAGCACATTTCAAGCGTTTCAAAAGATCAAAAGGAAGTTTCGGTAATCTTGGCCATTCTCCAAAAAAACCGATACACATGTAGGATAGAGTAAAGTCAAGTAGAGTTCAAAGTCTATCCTGGTTTGAGTCGAATTGCGACAAAACATTTCGCTATAATAGCGTTCTGCCCTAAAAAAAGCGTCCTGCAGTTGCAGGACGCTTTTTTAGGGCATAACCGCTATTATAGCGAAATGTTGTCGAAATTTCGACTCAAACCCATGACTAGACTTTGAACTATACTTGACTTGACTCTATCCTACATGTGTAGTCGGGTTTTGGAAGAAATGGCCAAAGATGACCGGAAACTTCCTTTTGAGCTTTGAAAACGCTTGAAATGTGCTTTAAAAGTGCTTGAAATGACTTCGATTTTGCAGGCGATATTCCTTCTACGTCGGAGGCAACCCCTATGGATGTAGACCTTGAGCCCTCTTCTTTTTGTGCTGGAGAAGAGATATCGGCACAGGTGTTCGAGGACGCTAGGGAGGTCGAGGAGATCCCGAGGAGGGCCAACGTAGGACGAGGTGGACGCCATCTGTTGGGTGCACCTGAGTTGGCCGAGAAATGGGATGGTAGACATCTCATTAGGGCGGCGGAGAGACACTTGTCTTACCCTACGGCGCGGAGCATGGTAAGTTACTGTCGGACATTATTTGTATCCGTTTGTCATTTCATTTCTTACTTATTTGTGATGATTTTTATTTGAATTGATAGGATGTTGGAAACATGAGGTCCTTTTCCGGCTATACGAACATGATAGAGGCTTACGAGAGGCTAACTGAGGAGGGGAGGGCTCTCGTCGAGGCAGGAGCCTTCGGAGACCTGGTTAGACTGTGAGAAATATCGGTATATTTCATCATGAAATTTAAGGATTATAACGAAATCAAAATATATGAAATGCGAGTCATAAACGAAATGCATAATATAAAACATAGAGATTAGAATCAACCTTCGGTCCTAGCAATATGGCCTAAGAACAAATATCGAGATCGATATTCTCCTAATCGTTGCACCCAAGATGCTCCGAGAAATGCCTATTCTTGTGCTAGAATCAATACAAAAATTACTAATAATTTTCGTGAAAAGTAATGATAAGTAATGTAGAGAAAGAGATGATGAAAATCTGAAGTTTTTTTCTCATCTCCTCCTCTTTAACCGTCCAAGTAGTAGAGGTAAGGGAGGAGTCTTCCCTCTTTTTCCTCTACTTGTTTTTAGGTTGTTAGCTTTTTTTTTATTTATTTATTTAATGTATAAAATGTGTATGTATTATTATTGTCATTTATGTTGTCACATATTAATAAGTCCATACAACATCTTGTAGTCGATTTATTAATACCGGTTTGACATAATCTATTATGACAATATCGTATAATATATACGTCAACTATAAATATCGTATAATTATAATTTGCTAATTAAATATAACAGTTTATATTTAATTACGAATTAACATTTAATTCTTTTAAGCTTACATTATTTAATCGTATTAAATAATTACATTATATACATCAATTAGATATAACAGTTTATATTCAATTACGAATTAACATTTAATTCGTCTCAGCTAATATTATTTAATCGTATTAAATAATCGTATCATCATTACATTGACTAACCTTTTAGTCATATACTTCGACTAACCTTTTAGTCATATAAGGCATCAATATGATTATATTTTTCATATAATCATATCTCTCAAACACATCCTTTAGGTGTGACTTTTAGGGACCAGGTGATCACCGCCATTAAAATGACAATAACGTCAAACTTCTAGCAAGCCAACCGTTATCGATAAACGTTAATCAACTGATAAGAATACTAAGTATACCCTGTGAACATGTAAGAGATTTATTCATGTTATCACACTAACTGTGGAGGACACTAGCTCCAACAATCTCCCACTTGTCCTTACAAGTGTATGTGGGATAACCCGATTCTCATATCCATAAATTTCTCCCACTCAATGTAAAACAATTTGCAAAGTCCGTATTTACAAAGGTCGCATTTTACAAGCGATCAGTATCAAGAGTGGTTTTTCCGACTAGAGAGTAACTTAACTGATAAACGAATCATTATTCGAGCATGGCCATGCATTTCAGTTACAACTCCTCGAGTGGCCCTGAGAAATAACAAAACCTGATAAAGGTTGGATATTTTCTTCAACTCGAATCCTGCAGATACAAGCACAGTATGAAATGAACCAGTAAAAATCTGCTTAGCCTCCTGTTACGGTCGACCATGAGAAAGAAACCAAAGTCACCCAAAAACTGCCTTAATCTCAAGAGACAGTCGATAGTTAAAAGAATCGACTCTAGGAACACTATGGACGTCCAATCCACGACCTGGCACTGAATGTTTTTACACATTTAGGACTCCATAACGTTGTCACGATGTCCTACGAGGTATCTTTATAACTCGTATATGTGATCGATCAGTCAACCGTTTGACTTATGGCTCGTTGAACCCACCATCAATCAACTTCACAATATAATTGCCAGAGTTATCAGCTCATGTGGGCGATTACGGACCAAAACAAATATAATGTAATTCAATTCACTTTGTGGCGTTCAATGTTGTCGTACAATCCACATGAAAAACAAAATATGAAACAATACGATGATGTTATGAATAGTATATGAAAAAGAGACATTTATCTAATCCATATAAACAGCTACTACAACTCAGGAACACGTTTAATTCTCATGGAAATAATGTGCCCTTCATGCTTATCATATTTTAACGGTTTAGTGAGAGGGTCCGCGATGTTGTCATCCGAAGCAATCTTGTCTATCACTATCTCCTTTTGATCCACGTAATCTCGGGTCATGTGAGCCTTCCGATGTACATGTTTAGACTTGTTGCTAGACTTAGGCTCCTTAGCTTGGAAGATGGCACCTCTATTATCACTGTAACACCCGCAAATGTACCCTATTTTTATAGTAAAAATATTTTACGGATACTTTTCAGCAAAATTTAGTTTTAGTCGTAAATTAAATTTTCCGTGTCTAATTTAGAATTTCCGAGTTTGTATTTTGACTTTATGCGAGATTCCGAGTAAGTTACGTCTTAAGACGTTTTTGGGCTTTTCTCATGTTTTTCCACTTACTCCTTCATATACTCCCTCACAACCCTAACTCCCTCATTCAATCTTCTTCTTCTTCCTCACCAAGTAAACCCCAAATCCCTAGCCTCCATATTTGATCCAACTCTAAATCATCGCTACTCATTCGTTACTCGCTGAAATTCACTAAGGTTCGTCTTATTCCTTCCCTCTCATCGTCCTCTATCCGTATTGGTAATAAAATTACCGTCTTTCTCGCTTTTCAATTTATCCGTCTTTCTCAAAGGTGAATTATATTAATCTTTTATTGTCTAATCGTAGGTGGTGACTTTCTAGACCCCGACAAAGATTACTATCTAATGGAGGAAGTCTTAAGAATTGATTGTAGACGCGAAAAGGTAACGGTGAAGGGTTACTCGATATCATTTACGTGTTTTAATGTGTTTTCCATGTTACAAATTGTATTTAGAATAAGGTTAGTAATTTTAGGATTTGTGTTGTTGATGTTGGTTGTTGTTAGTTGATAATTGAGATGAGAATTGATGGTTTGTGATGATAAATGATGATTGTTTTATGTGGATTGCAAGACGGATTGAAGGATCGCGTGCCTGCCAGACCAGGATGCTGGCAGCGTTCCCAAGACGCTGGCAGCGTCGTAGGATGCTGGCAGCGTTGCCTGGCGCTGGCAGCGTTTCTTGCTGCCAGTTTCCCGAGTCGACTGCAGTTTTCCTGCACTGACCCCTTTTCGTAAAATGATCATATCTCCTTCGTTACTTGCTTGTTTTGGGCCTGTAACCTCCCGTTGGAACCGTAAGAAGATAAGCTATCACCTCCATTTAGAATTTAAGCATTTTGATGTCTAGAACTCTAGTTATGACCGTTTGAAGTGGACCCTTGTTTTAGTTGGTTTCCAAACACGTTGTTTTGTGAACTCTAGTTATTATGCTTCATAAAGTTGTTCTAATGCTTATGTATCATGTATTGATTCATTTTTATCATAGTTAAATTTATATAATTCCCTATTCTCATGTTTTGTGACGGTTTTTGATATGTCCCACTTTGAGTCGATTTTACAAATGTTACGGTTTGAGCACTAATTTCCTATGTGCTTTGTACTCTCATTCCCTTGGCTACCTCCACGTTCGTAAGGCTGGAATGTCGGAATGGGGAGTGTATCCGTACTGGCTTAATTGCACGTGTTAGTGGGCATATGACGACGTTGTTGGGAGGCGAACGCTTTGCGTTGATCGACCCGGCCGTCAAATGTTGTATACTTGCGAGGTGGTGTCATTTGCATGTAGCGTACCACTTGTTATGAGGCTTGTGCTCTTTTCCGCCTCTTTCGTGAATGTCGACCGAATTTGGGGTACTCGGCGTCTATGATTGACCGAGTCTTGGATGCGAAACGTTTATCACATGTCGAATCGGAACACGTTTATTCCGAGAGTCTGGCCAGGTTTAGACTAGGACCGGGTATTTATATCATCGTCCTACCGGAGGAAATTAGTCTACATATACGGAATGTAGCATCGTGTATGCGTTCAGGGAAATGCTTATCCCGTGGATGCCTTTTAATCATACTTGCCATGTACACGGTGCTAGTGCGTTTCATTTACCGTGAGAGGTGTCGTCAATATATTGGTATGTTTGGATGGATGATTACATGATTGATTATTCGTGATCATTGGATGACTTGGCATGGTTTGTTTGTCGAGTTTCAATCTTATCAAACTTATGCCGCTAACGGTGAGATGCAAGCCCTAGTCTGAGTGTATGGTTGCCTAAGAGTGTCATCCTTGAGTCTTTGAATCATATGATGGTTACGGTATTGTACTTCATGTATCGATATTATTATATATTGAATTGCCTATTTATCCTTCTCATATTTCACATGTATATCTATATATGCATGCTTCTACTTTTGTATTTCCGTTTATGTACGTTTAATGTGATATGGCTGGGAGAACCCGGAGTTACTCCCCACTGACTGTGGCGTTCATGTTTTTCATGGATGAACAGGTTGCTTGATTGGATGGCTTTTTGCTTGTGGTATTTTGGGTTCAGGTGTGAGCTAGCGGGCGTTGTCCTGGATGAATCACCTCTAGACGTTGTTTAGCTAGTTTGCTAATAACTTTGATATTGGATAACATTTTGAGAGACTTCGTCTCTTTGTAGTATACTCTATTTTAGTTTGTAATTATTGACATTCCTCGTATTTTCTATTTGCATGTAAAAAGTTTTAAAAACACTGTATTTTCCGCTATATAAATCACATGCTTGTTATGTTTTATTTCCGCATTCGCGAGGGTTGTCACAGTTGGTATCAGAGCTTAAACGCTCCCGACGCACACACGTGAACCCTAAACTTAAACTACTTGACCATGAAATAATAAATGAGAGATGGGTAGAAGTTAAGGATTTTACTTGGTAGTCTTTGGTGTACTTGATGTTTGTTTGGTTCTAACTTGTTTGTTGATTGTGTTGAGTGATGTTATGTTTGTTTGTATCTACCGTCTTGAAGAGGATCATGCGTTACCTAGAAGAAGTATCCGCTACCGAAGATTGAAGATTGACAAGCCTAATTGAAGTGTATTTTTCCTCATCGATGATTTCTCTCGTCCTTAATGTATCATGCTCTCTTCCTTCTATCTAAGTGCTTCTTTATCATCTAACTTCTTTTCCCTTGGAAATTACGCTTGATAGTTTCCTCCATCTTACCATTTGTACCCTCAACTTTCTCACGTGACCTTTTGTGGATACCATACCCGTTTGTTTGTAGTATATAAACCTTGGTCGGAAGAATTTTGGACTTTGTGGAATGTTAGTGTTGATTAGATAGAATTTGGGATTTGAGAAAAATTGTGTAGACCTAAGTTCACCTCTAGTGGTGAGAGTTGGGATCCTTGAGGAAAGTGTGGTAAGATATGTTTGATGATTTTAGTGTATAAATGCTTGTCATGACTTGTGTGTAAATAATTCATGATATTCGATGGTGTAAGGTTGAATGAGTTGGCTAGGACTTCTTAACTCATTAATAATTTAATCTTTTGGACTTAAGAGTTTAGTATTGTTTTGAAGACCATGCTTATGATAGGTCTAATTATTGTAAATGAGAAGCTTTGAATGATATCTTGAGGTGCGAAATACTTTTGAGGTTAAGTGACTTCTTATGATTTTCTAGTGTGTACCTTTGGGTATATGCTTGGTGGAAAGATACTTGGTTATAATCATTGGATTTAAAATTATGATATTATATCATGGTATCGGAGACTTGGTTGAGGTAGTAAGTCGTCAGGATAGATTAAACCATGTTACCTAAGTATTATGGACATGAGTGGAATCTGATTAGATAAGCTATGACGGTGATGCCTTAAGATGTTGATGATGACATTTTGTTCGGTGTTCTACCTTGTGGGCCATAGGAGTTGAAAGGAGATTAGTATGAAGAATTCCTTGTTAGACCTTCGGTTTTGAAACCTTTGAGATTGTGTCAAATTTTGGAGTTGAGAGAATGTTACTATGCTTGAGTTGCAATTCCGCAATTGGGAATCCGTGTTATATAAAAGGATGGATGAATAGGGTTGTAATTGATTTGTTAAATCTAGTTGTACCTTACTTTGATAATTTGTCGTACGAGGGTCCTGTGGGAAAATATCCGTATACTTCCCTTTAAATCATACAGGATTATAATGAAATTATGATTATATGATTAATAGTCATAAACGAAAATGCATAAAAACGAGAGATTAGAAATAACCTTTAGTCCTTGCTTTAAAGGCCTAAGAACAATATCAAAATAATGATATCTCCTAATCGTAGCACCCAAGATAAAATGAGAAATGCCTTTTAATTTGCTAGAATATTTTTGTCAAAAGTTACTGTTAACTTTTAATTTTGTGAGATGTTGAGATGGAGGCACAAGTGAGAATGAATTAGGGTTAGAATGAAAAACTCAATTTTTCTCCCTTCTATTCAATTCTCACGGCACCATTAGGTCATTATGGGGAGATATTTTCTCCTCAAAATAACCACTAATGGACCGAAAATTCCAGAGTGAATCTGGACTTTATTTTGGTTAAATTCGCTTTAATATATAATGTGTATTATTATTATAAATGTCATTTGTGTTGTCATGTATTAATATGTCCATACAATATTTTGTAGTCGATACATTAATACCGGTCTGACAACATCTAATATGACAATCGTATAATATATACGTTAATTATAATTATCCGTATAATTATAATTTGCTAATTCATATATAACATTTTATATTCAATTACGAATTAACATTTTAATTCGCATAAGCTTACATTATATATATGATAATTAAATACAACAGTTTATATTTAATTACGAATTACATTTAATTCGTCTCAGCTTATATTATTTAATCGTTATTAAATAATCGTCTCATCATCATATTGACTAACCATTTAATCAAATACACTGACTAACCTTTTAGTCATATAATAGGGCATCAATATGATTATTTTCTCAAATAATCACATCTCTCAAACACATCTTTTAGGTGTGACTTTTAGGGACCAGTTGATCACCGCCATCTGTATGACAATAACGTCAAACTTATCTAGGAAGCCAAACGTTATTGATAAACGTTAATCAACTGA
Organism: Heliosperma pusillum; assembly: GCA_022085475.1. Classification (NCBI taxonomy): domain Eukaryota; kingdom Viridiplantae; phylum Streptophyta; class Magnoliopsida; order Caryophyllales; family Caryophyllaceae; genus Heliosperma; species Heliosperma pusillum. Next base: position 13,940 of record JAIUZE010012143.1, on the reverse strand, counting down.
TTATTATACAAAGTATACCCTGTGAACCTACAGAGATTTATTTATGTTATTGCACTAACTGTGGAAGACACTAGCTCCAACAATCTCCCACTTGTCCGTACAAGTGTATGTGCGATAACCGATTCTCATATCCATAATAAATTTCTCCCACTCAATGTAAACCAATTTGGAAAGTCCGTATTCACAAAGGTCGTAGTTTACAAGTGATCAGTATCAAGAGTGGTTTCCCCGACTAGAGAGTAACTTAACTGATAAACGAATCTTTATTCGAGCATGGCCATGCATTTCAGTTACAGCTCCTCGAGTGGCCCTGAGAAATAACATAACCTGATAAAGGTTGGATATTTTCTTCAACTTGAATCTTGCAGATACAAGCGCAGTATGAAATGACCCAGTAAAAATCTACTTAGCCTCCTGTTACGGTCGACCATGAGAAAGAAACCAAAGACACCCAAAAACTGCCTTAATCTCAAGAGACAGTCGATAGTCAAAAGAATCGACTCTAGGAACACTATGGACGTCCTATCCACGACCTGGCACCTAATGTTCTGACACATTTAGGACTCCATAACGTTGTCACAAAATTGTCCTGCGAGGTATCATTATAACTCGCATATGTGATCGATTAGTCAACTGTTTGACTTATGGCTCGTTGAACCCACCATCAATCGACTTCACAGAATAATTGCCAGAGTTATCAGCTCATGTAGACGATTACGGACCAAAACAAATATAATGTAATTCAGTTCACTTTGTGGTGTTCAATGTTGTCAGTACAACCCACATGAAAAACAAGATATAAAACAATACGATGATTTTATTAATAGTTTTATGAAAAAGATACAGGTGTCTAATCCATATAAAACAACTAATACAACTCAGGAACACGTTTGATTCCCATGGAAATAACGTGCCCTTCATGCTTATCATATCTCAATGGTTTAGTGAGAGGATCTGCGATGTTATCATCCGTAGGAATCTTGTCTATCACTATCTCCCTTTTCTCCACGTAATCTCGGATCATGTGAGCCTTCCGTTGTACATGCCTAGACTTGTTGCTGGACTTAGGCTCCTTAGCTTGGAAGATGGCACCACTATTATCACAATAGATGGTGATCGGGTCATCCAAACTAGGAACTACAGTTAGTCCCTGTAAGAACTGACGCATCCATATAGCTTCCTTCGCAGCCTCTGAAGCAGCATAGTACTCGGATTCAGTCGTAGAATCTGCTATAACAGTTTGTTTGGAGCTTTTCCAGCTGACCGCAGCGCCATTAAGAGTAAAACGAATCCAGACTGAGATTTCGAGTCATCTCGATCCGTTTGGAAGCTAGCATCTGCGTAACCGATTGCGCATAGCTCAGTGTCACCTCCATAAGTCAATACCCAATCCTTAGTCCTCCGTAGGTACTTAAGGATATTCTTAACAACCATCCAGTGTGTTTCACCTGGATTGCCTTGGTACCAACTCGTCATACTCAATGCATATGCCACGTCTGGACGTGTGCATATCATGGGATACATGATCGATCCTATAGCTGATGCATAAGGAACCCGACTCATGCGCTCGACCTCTTCCGATGTCTTTGGTGCCTGAGCTTTACTCAACTGCATCCCAGATATCATTGGAAGGTTTCCCTTCTTGGAGTTGGTCATGCTGAACCTCCTCAAGAATCTTATCTATATAAGACTTGACTGAGGGATAAAAATCCGTCGGGATCTATCTCTGTAGATAGGATCCCCAAATTTTTTGTGCCTTTGCACCAGATCTTCATCTGGAAATGGTTCTTTAACCAAACTTTTACCGAAGTTAAGAGAGGTATGTCATTCCCAATCAAGAGTATGTCATCGACATACAATATCTAGGAAGGACACCATCTGCTCCACTCGGACTTGTATATAAGCATGGTTCCTCGACCGATCGAGTAAATCCATTCTCTTTTATCACCTGGTCGAAACGATGATTCCAACTCCGAGAAGCCTGCTTAAGTCCATAGATGGAACGCTTAAGCTTGCATACCTTCTTAGGTTTTTTAGGATCAATGAAACCTTCGGGTTGTACCATGTACAACTCCTCCTCCAAATAACCGTTTAAGAAGGCGGTTTTCACGTCCATCTGCCAAATTTCATAGTCATGAAAAGCGGCAATCGCTAAGATTATCCGAATGGAACGCAGCATGACTACGGGTGCAAAAAATTTCATCATAATGCAATCCGTGCACTTGAGTGAAACCCTTTGCCACTAGTCTGCCTGTAGGTATCTGTGTCCTTCGACAGAATGCATTATTTTGTAAGCCATTTGCATGTGAAAGAGGCCGACCTTATAGGTAAGGTTCAACCAGATCCCATACGTCATTCTCATACATAGAGTCCATCTCGGGATTGCATGGCATAAAGGCCATAGCTTAGAGTCGGAACAGGTCATGCCCTTATAGTAGCGTGTCGTTACTATCTAGGGTGATAAAACGTCATCTCTCTCATTCTCCTCGACCATACCAATGTATATGTCTGGAGGAATAGAGTGTCTACCCGACCTCCTAGGTTCCAAAGGAATATTAACCGCAGCCGATGATGAAGGAACAGTTTCCTCCATTGGTTGCTCGGTTGTTGGTTCTTGAATCTCCAACAGATCGAAGGTTCCATTACTTGTCCTATTCTCGAGAAACTATTTCTCTAAGAACGTCGCACTAGCCGCAACAAAAACTCGATGTTCGGTAGGCGAGTAAAAGTAATGACCAAACATCCCTTTGGATAACCAATAAAGTATGTCTTGACCGATCGTGGGCCGAGCTTATCGTCAGGTCTCCACTTGACATAAGCCTCGCAGCCCCAAACCCGAATAAATGACAAGTTAGGGACCGTTCCCTTCCATAATTCATATGGAGTCTTGTCTACAGATTTTAGACGGACTTAGAGTTTAAGATTAAAGCAGCTGCCAAAAGAGCATAAGCACAATGACAGGTACAACACCGGGTGACTCATCAGGACGAACCATATCAAGTAATGTTCGATTTCTCCGTTCGGAAACACCATTCAATTGGTGGTGTTCCAGTGGAGTTGGAGTTTAACGTAGTACTACACCACAGTCTTTAAGGTGTTGATTCAAACTCATCGAAAGATATTCGCCACCACGATATGAACGTAGTGCTTTAATCTTTCTATCCAGCTGGTTCTCAACCTTATTCTGGAATTCCTTGAACTTTTCAAAGGACTCACTTTTTTGCTTCATTAAGTAGACATATCCATATCTACTCAAATCGTCCGTGAAAGTGATAAAAAATCTATAGCCATCTCTAGCGTTGATTGACATAGGTCCACACACATCAGTATGTATGAGTCCTAATAGGTCAGCAGCGCGCATTCCAACACCTTTGAAGGAAATTCGAGTCATTTTGCCTATGCGACATGATTCACACGTGCCAAAAGATTCATAGTCAAATGGGGATATAGCCCCATTGTCAATGAGCTTCTTCACGCGTTTTTCATTTATGTGTCCCATACGGCAATGCCATAGATAGGTTTGATCTTTGTCACCAACCTTTGCTTTCTTATTACTCACATGCATTATATATGTGGTTTGATCTAAAACATATATTCCATTCATGGAAACAGCTTTACCATAAATCATATCGTTTAAAGAGAAAATACAGCTATTATCCTTTATTACAAACGAAAAAACGTCCTTATCAAGTACGGAAACCGAAATAATGTTTTTAGACAAACTGGGTAATAGTAACAGTTAGTCAGAAAGACTCATTCCACCTCGGAGTTGGCATTACATATGTTCCCACTGAAACGGCAGTCTCACTCTTGCTCCATTCCCCAATCGCAGGTCCACATCACCCCTTGCGAGAGTTGTGATGTTTCTTAGGCCCTGCAAATGATTGCACAGATGAGAACCACAACCAGTATCTAGTACCCAAGTTCCGAAACTTGCATGGTTAATCTCAATCATATGAATAAAAGAAGAAGACATACCAACAGGAGAGCCGCGGCCTGCTTTTATGTCCTCACGGTACACGAGGCAGTTCCTCCTCCAATGCCCAAGCTTGTGGCAATGGTGGCACTCCACGTTACCTTCATCGCTCTTTGTCTTGCCTTGTGAGCTACCGCTAGTCTCACCAGGCCCACTCTTCCCTTGCCCTGGCTTTTTGAATTTCGGCTTCCCTACAGCTAGGTTGGCCTTAGCCTTGCCCTTACCTTTGCCCTTGTTGGCAATCATGAGAACGTCCTGTTTCAGACTCCCACTCAATTTCAGATCACTCTTTGTCTGTACGAGGAGTGAGTGGAGCTAATGAAGACTCTTCTTCATATCATTCATATAGTAATTTGCCCTGAAAAAGGCAAAACCATCATGAAGTGAATGAAGAACGCGGTCTATGACGATCTTCTCATCGATTTTGCAACCAAGTGCCTCCAGTTTCTCGACATTCTCAATCATGTCAAGAAGGTGTGGGCTAACTGCTTGGCCCTTCTGGAGTTTCGCTTCAAAGAAGCGACAGGTATGCTCATAGCTAACGATCCTCGGAGCTTCGAGAACTCGTTAGAGAGAGTGGTGAAAATCTTGTTTGCACCTAGGGCAATGAATCGCCTTTGCAAATTTGATTCCATTGAAAAGATGAGTACGTTCTTTATCGCACCCGCCTCCATCATGAAATCACTATAAGCAAGTGATTCATTGGCTCCTGCATTGTGGCCTGGGTTGGGCGGTAGTGGCTCAGTCAAGTACTTGAGCTTACCGTCAGCAATGGCAGCATTCCGTAATGCCGCCTCCCAGTCCGCAAAGTTGGACCCGTTATTCTTCAGTCGCGTTGACTGATTCATAGTGTCCATGAAAATCTTAAGCCAGGACTCACGTCCGAGCGTGGCACTTCGCATTGGGTCATCAGTATGGCCAGCCATTTGTTATTAGCAGTTATATCTGTATATAACGAATTCAAAAACTGTGAAAAAGAAAATAAATATGATAAGTATTCATCGTTTTAAATTTAAGTCTAATGCAAAATTGTTTAATGCGATGACTCGTGCATTTATACAATTGACCTCCCTCAAGAATTATATAAATGATCCCAAGACTCAATTTCTGTAAATTGATAAGCCAACCTCTTGGCTAATTCTACTTTTAGAATTCCTGGTCGATAAATTTCTGTAAGTTCTATCTTTAGTCCATCATAATCACGAGATATTACTCGTACTATAATGTTGAGATAAAAATAGGTCAACACTCACTACTTACCCAACGTAGAAGGGGTCATATTATGACTTCAGACGAAGAAGGGGTTCATAGTAGTTTTCCCTATAAAGACTAGTCTCAATTTTATTTATAGGGGAAGGTCCCATCATCTTAACTTTAATTCATTTTAAGTGAACGAATGTCTAGCAACTCGATAATGATTTAAACTAAGGTGATGGCCCTAAAAGCGAGTGACATCTGTATGTCCATGATTAAAATATTCAAACTGTATGAATCATTTTTCATGCATTTTTAGGTGGTTTGGTTTAGGCGGAATATGATGCAATTATCTATCATGTGAATAAAGCAACGAGAATGGAAAAATAAAACGCAAAATAAAACACCTAGTGTGGCCTAACTACCAAAATGAACAAAATACAAGTTTGGAATCCATCCTTATGGACCCGAGAAGCTTGACTTGATGTTCCACCTTGGTCCATATAGCGGGAGTGAGTCATCCGATCTCCATCTTGAATCTTCTCAAAATACATTTTAAAAATTACAAATGTAAACCTATTTACATTCTAATTCAAAATGATTCCAAAAATTAAAATTACATAGGGGAGATACGAGATCTCAAATTACAACCAAGACTATGTTTCCATCATTACGAAAACATAATCTACTAAGGCCACACTAGTAAATTACAACTGATTGTACAAAAATGCGTAAAATTAAACCATTCAAACAACATTCAACATAATAAAAGCATCAACTAAAATTAATCATACAAAACATAATGCATAAATTATGTTGATTAATTATCCAAACCACCATTAAATCATGTGACGATTCGTAATCCATCACTAGATTTCAATCAAAATCCAATGAAATTCATAATCAATATGAATAACAACAACATTATTTTAAACCTTTTTAAAATAACATGGTATCAAAAATTTGTGAACTTTTTCACAAAAACAATCATACATTATCTTAATAATGTACAATCCAAAAACCAGTATAAGAAAAAAATGAAAAATTTTCTTTTTTTTTCTTTTATAATTACTGTTCATACGTGAACAGTAGCAGGTACCAAAAATATTTTTTTTTTCTTTTCTCTCTCGGTTTATACCAAAAACCGAAAAAAATTTTACAATAAAAAAAAACCGCAGCTGCTGCTGCCATTTTAAAAAAACAGAAATATATTTTTTTTTTATTCTGTGAACAGTACATGAACAGTACACGGGCAAAAAAAAATAATCAAATTAAACGGTTTTAATTCGATCATGCTTATATTAACTAGATCGGTACAAACAAACAATATCTAATCGATATTAAACATTGATACAAAATGGATGATTCAAATTAACCTTTTAACATGAATATCTAGATCATTTTATACCGAAAATATAAAGCAAAAGGATGTTCATTAACATTCATATCAAATTCCATTTACGTTTTAATTCAATCATTATTCAATCAAAACATCTACAAATTCATATATTATTATCACAACCTTTTAAAATAACAATATTTGAATCAAAATGGAACACCAAAAAAAATAAAACACGGCTAAAAAAAAAAACTTTTGCCGAAATGATAATAACTTTTTTTTTTATAAACAAAATTATACAAATTCAAAATTTATGAAAATCATATAAACAATTTCATAGCCCAAAGGCTCTGATACAAGTTGTGGGAAAATATCCGTATACTTCCCTTTAAATCATACAGGATTATAATGAAATTAAGATTATATGATTAATAGTCATAAACGAAAATGCATAAAAACGAGAGATTAGAAATAACCTTTAGTCTTTGCTTTAAAGGCCTAAGAACAATATCAAAATAATGATATCTCCTAATCGTAGCATGCAAGATAGAATGAGAAATGCCCTTTAATTTGCTAGAATATTTTTGTCAAAAGTTACTGTTAACTTTTAATTTTGTGAGATGTTGAGATGGAGGCACAAGTGAGAATGAATTAGGGTTAGAATGAAAAACTCAATTTTTCTCCCTTCTATTCAATTCTCACGGCACCATTATGTCATTATGGGGAGATATTTTCTCCTCAAAATAACCACTAATGGACCGAAAATTCCAGAGTGAATCTGGACTTTATTTTGGTTAAATTCGCTTTAATATATAATGTGTATTATTATTATAAATGTCATTTGTGTTGTCATGTATTAATATGTCCATACAACATTTTGTAGTCGATACATTAATACCGGTCTGACAACATCTAATATGACAATCGTATAATATATACGTTAATTATAATTATCCGTATAATTATAATTTGCTAATTCAATATAACATTTTATATTCAATTACGAATTAACATTTTAATTCGCATAAGCTTACATTATATATATGCTAATTAAATACAACAGTTTATATTTAATTACGAATTACATTTAATTCGTCTCAGCTTATATTATTTAATCGTTATTAAATAATCGTCTCATCATCATATTGACTAACCTTTTAATCAAATACACTGACTAACCTTTTAGTCATATAATAGGGCATCAATATGATTATTTTCTCAAATAATCACATCTCTCAAACACATCCTTTAGGTGTGACTTTTAGGGACCAGTTGATCACTGTGACAACCCTCGCGAATGCGGAAAATAAAAACATACAAGCATGTGAATTATAAAGCGGAAATACGGTATTTTAAAAACCTTTATGCATGCAAGATAGAAAATACGAGGTGTGTCAAAAATTACAAACCAAAGTACGAAATATACTACAACAAGAGACGTAGTTTCTCCAAAGGTTAACAAATGTCAAAGTGATTAGCAAATTAGCTAAAATAACGTCTAGAGGTGTTTTAATCCAGGGACAACGCCCGCTAGCTCACACTCGAACCCAAAATACCACAAGCAAAAAGCCATCCATGCAAGCAACCTGTTCATTCATGAAAAATATGAACGCCACAATCAGTGGGGAGTAACTCCGGGTTCTCCCAGCCATATCACCTTTAACGTACATATAAGGAAATACAAAAGTAAAATCATGCATATATAGATATACATGTGAGATACGATAAGGATAGATAGGCAATACGAGATATAATGATAAGAGCATATGGAATACAAATCCGAATCCATCATGTTATTCAAAGACTCGGGGAAGACACTCTTAGGCAACCGAGTACGCTCACTAGGGCTTGCATCTCACCGTTAGCGGTATAAGTTTGATAAGATTGAGACTCGACAAACAAACCATGCCAAGTCATTCAATGATCAATCATATAATCATTCATGTAATAATCCATCCAAACACACCGACACAATGACGACATCTCTCACGGTAAATGAAACGCACTAGCACCGTGTACATGGCAAGTATGATTAAAAGGCATCCACGGGATACAAACGGTTCCCTGAAACGCATACACGAATCACATTTTCGTATGTATATGTAGGACTAATTTACTTCCGGTAGACGACGATAAAAATACGGTCCTTCCTAGTCTAAAACCTGGCCAGGACTATCGGAATAAGAGTGTTCCAAGTTCGGACATGTGGGAAGACGGTTCCAATACAAGACTCGGTCAATCATAGACGCCATTACCCCAAATTTCGGTTAGAACAAATAACGAAAGAGGCGGAGCGAAAAGAGCACTAGCCTCATTAACAAGAGGTACGAAACATGCAAATAACACCACCTTGCAAGTACACAACATTTGACAGCCGGGTCGATCAACGCAAAGCGTTCGCCTCCCAACAACGTAGTCGTATGCCTACTAACACATGCAATTAAGCAGTAGGATACATCCCCGTTCCGACATTCCAGCCTTACGAACGTGGAGGTAGCCAAGGGAATGAGAGTACAAAGCACATACCAAAATAGTGCTCAAACCGTAACACTTGTAAAAACCGACTCAAAGTGGGACATACCAAAAACCGTCACAAAACATGAGAATAGGGAATCATATAAGTTTAAATATGATAAAAATGAGTCAATAAATGATACATAAGCATTAGAACAAGTTTATGAAGCATAATGAATAAAAACATAGATCACCTCTCCAAAACAACGTTGTTTGGAAACCAACGAAAACAAGGGTCCACTTCAAACAATCATAACTAGAGTTCTAGACATGCAAATGCAGAAATTCCAAATGGAGGTGATAGATTATTCTCTTATGGTTCCATTGAGATGTCACAAGCCCAAAACAAGCAAGTAACGAAGGAGATATGATCATTTTACGAAAAGGGGTCAGTGCAGGAAAATTACAGTCGGCAGCGAGTGACGCTGCCTGCGTCACCACGACGCAGCCTGCGTCCTATTCGGACAGGTACGAGTCACACAAATCTCCACAATTTCACTAAGGCATAACACAAATATCATCTATCATCACAATTCATCAATTCTCATATCAATTATCAACTAACAACAACCATCATCAACAACACAATTCCTAAGATTACTAATCATATTCTAAATACGATTTCTAACATAGAAAACACATAAAAACACGTAAATGATATCGAGTAACCCTTCACCGTTACCTTTTCGCGCCTTTAAACGGTTTCTAAACCTTCCTAGTCTCCACCTACATACAATTAGATAATAAAAGATGAATATCATTCACCTTGAGAAAGAAGGATAATTTAAAAAGCGAGAAAGACGGTAATTTTATTACCAATACGGATAGAGGAAGCTAAGAGGGGAAGAATAAGACGAACTTACGCGAATTTGAGCGAGAAACGAACGAGATATGACGAATCTAAGCTTGGAAAGATTATGGAGGCAAGGGTTTTGATTTTCTTAGCGAGGAAGAAATGTTGTGTTTGTGTGAGTATGAATTAGGTTAGGAGTAGTATGAGGGAGTATATGTAGGGTGAGTAAGAGGAAAAGTCAAGAAAAAAGTCAATAAAGTCAAAGACGGCTCAAGACGGGTTTTTCTTGAAATCTCGTGGAAATTCCAAATACGAACTCGGAAATTCTAAATTCGACTCGGAAAAATAAATTCTAAATTAAAACTAAAATTTGCTGAAAAGTATCCGTAAAATATTTTTACTAGAAAAATAGGGTACATTTGCGGGTGTTACAATCACCGCCATCTGTATGACAATAACGTCAAACTTATCTAGCAAGCCAACCGTTATTGATAAACGTTAATCAACTGATTATTATAAAAAGTATACCCTGTGAACCTACAGAGATTTATTTATGTTATTGCACTAACTGTGGAGGACACTAGCTCCAACAGGTCCCTTGTAAGAGACCTTTGTTATTGGGGTGAGTTGCTTTGCTATCACCCTGAGTCTGAAAGGAGAAATTTTGTGGATTAAACTTTAAACCTTTACTCGTACCATTATCCATTTCCATTTCCTTTCATGCAAGTTCCTACTAAGCCTGATTCCTAGGAAAATGTTTTCTCTTATCTTTTCCTTCGCTTGGCTATCTTCATAGCTATATCTATCCAATTTCTAGCTTTTGGCTCCCTACCTCTAGCGTTCTTCTAATTTTCGTCCGATCATATCGCGTTCGTGTTTCCCTCGAAATCTCCTATCGTTTCCAATTTCATGGTGTCATTGTCTTTCCTCTGGTGAGATGATTTGGTTGTTAGCCAGCTTCGTGTTGATTTTGACGTAAATTGGATTGGGATTTAAACCTTAGGATGAATCTGTTGGCGGTATTGTACTCTCTTGATGGCTTCATTTATTGAGCTTGTTATTGAAGTGCTATTTTGGGAATCGAGTTGAACGTGATGATAGTTCGTTGTTGTTGGGTGTTATAACGGTTGCTTAGGATATCATTTGGGAATTAGATATCTCTAATTGGTGGATTCTAAAAGAGATTTTGCTTTAGGGAATTTAAACCGATACTCAAAGTGTGAGGAGTATGGTCATAAATGAAAATCGATTCGTTTTGAGTTTTAGATGAACTGGATGATTTGAATGGTTGTCTGATTGCCAAGTAATTGGTCATTTGTGGTTTGGAATTAGTAACTTTCTTTTATTCTTAAGGAATCATAGTTTAAGATTGAGAAATGTTCGTTGCAAACTTTGGATAGTGAGTGCTCAGTTGTTATGGATTATAGAGTTAGAATGGTGAACCCATTTATCTTGAGGGTTAGTAACCACCATGATTTGCTAATGTGACTATTTATATTTGAGGCTTCGAGCGTAGTAATGATCGACTTAAGGATGTGATGGCGTATTAAAGAATCATTATAATCGATAATAGATTGTGGATTTTTCCTTGTCGTGAGACTTTGGATGAGGCTAGTTGGATCTTAGATAATCATGTTTGTTGCTTTGATTGTGTTTTGACTTTCGAGGATGAGAAAAATCATTATAATTTTAGGATAATGAGTCTGAAGTAATTTGAATCAAGGGATTTTCATGGTAAGTCTCCTTTACCTTGTGGTTGTTATCGATCATGTCCCCCTAGATATAAATGTTTTGTTGGTAGTTTCTAGTAAGAGTTTTGATGAACTAAGAAGATTAGAGTACGTAATGATTCTTACATGTTGATTGTTAGTTGTGGAGTCTACCGTGCCGATGGACTTTAGTAGATACAAATGGGATCTGAATGTTTAAGTTTGGCTTGAAATCTCGCGATTTTGAAAGGTTTTAGTAGGAATCTAATGACTGAAATGTTGAGGTGTAACTTGTGTAAATTACATTCTCTTGAGGACTAGTTTATTAGTAGAGTTAGTGATGTCGTGTTCTTGTAGATCTTCCTGCCGACTTTATCGTGATCTTCGTATCCCTAAGAGTTCGATTTGTTTCGTTTTTGCGTGTTTTGTATATATTTTGTTACCCTGAATTGTGTGTGAGATGTGCGAGTCGCTCTATGTACGTGTAATGTGTTCTTATTTTGATTTTATCTTTGAGAAAACCTTCGAATTTCCATATTGTGTTTCTAAATTAACTTTTCAAAGAAGTCCAAAGATGTATTTTGTACCTTGTTTTTGGAGAAAATAGATTTCTGTTGCTTTTATATTTGCATTTTGCGTTTGGTTGGATGTTTGGACTTATTATTGGAGAAGTCTGGTGACTAGTCCTGCACTTACTAACGCTTGTTTGATTTTTGATTTCACTATTCCGACAATGATTTGATTTGGATAACTAGAGTACTCGTTCGCGACGGGTACTCTTGTGATTCGTAAATAAAGTTTCGCACTTACGAAAAATTTCCTTAAACCGTTTCGAGAAGAACATCTTCTCATAAATGTTTCCCTTGTAAAAGCTTTCGTGTTAATTTTGAAAACCGATTGTTGTCTTTGATACTTTTTTTTTTCTACTCTCAAGTTTCGAGGACGAAACTTTTTAAAAGGTGGAGTGATTGTAACACCCGCAAATGTACCCTATTTTTATAGTAAAAATATTTTACAGATACTTTTCAGCGAAATTTAGTTTTAGACGTAAATTAAATTTTCCGTGTCTAATTTAGAATTTCCGAGTTCGTATTTGGACTTACGCGAGATTCCGAGTAATTTACGTCTTAAGACGTTTTTGGGCTTATCTCATGTTTTTCCACTTACTCCTTCATATACTCCCTCACAACCCTAACTCCCTCATTCAATCTTCTTCTTCTTCCTCACCAAGTAAACCCCAAATCCCTAGCCTCCATATTTGTTCCAACTCTAAATCATCGCTACTCATTCGTTACTCGCTTAAATTCACTAAGGTTCGTCTTATTCCTTCCCTCTCATCGTCCTCTATCCGTATTGGTAATAAAATTACCGTCTTTCTCGCTTTTCAATTTATCCGTCTTTCTCAAAGGTGATTTATATTCATCTTTTATTGTCTAATCGTAGGTGGTGACTTTCTAGACCCCGACAAAGATTACTATCTAGTGGAGGAAGTCTTAGGAATTGATTGTAGACGCGAAAAGGTAACGGTGAAGGGTTACTCGATATCATTTACGTGTTTTAATGTGTTTTCCATGATAGAAATTGTATTTAGAATAAGGTTAGTAATCTTAGGATTTGTGTTGTTGATGTTGGTTGTTGTTAGTTGATAATTGATATGAGAATTGATGGTTTGTGATGATAAATAATGATTGTTTTATGTGGATTGCAAGACGGATTGAAGAATCGCGTGCCTGCCAGACCAGGACGCTGGCAGCGTTCCCTGAACGCTAGCAGCGTCGTAGGATGCTGGCAGCGTTGCCTGGCGCTGGCAGCGTTGCCTGGCGCTGGCAGCGTTTCTTGCTGCCAGGTTCCCGAGTCGACTGCAGTTTTCCTACACTGACCCCTTTTCGTAAAATGATCATATCTCCGTTGTTACTTGCTTATTTTGGGCCTGTGACCTCCCGTTGGAACCGTAAGAGGATAAGCTATCACCTCCATTTGAAATTTCTTCATTTGGATGTCTAGAACTCTAGTTATGACCGTTTGAAGTGGACCCTTGTTTTAGTTGGTTTCCAAACACGTTGTTTTGGAGAGGGGATCTATGTTTCTTATTTATTATGCTTCATAAAGTTGTTCTAATGCTTATGTATCATGTATTGATTCATTTTTATCATAGTTAAATTTATATAATTCCCTATTCTCATGTTTTGTGACGGTTTTTGATATGTCCCACTTTGAGTCGATTTTACAAATGTTACGGTTTGAGCACTAATTTCCTATGTGCTTTGTACTCTCATTCCCTTGGCTACCTCCACGTTCGTAAGGCTGGAATGTCGGAACGGGGAGTGTATCCTTACTGCTTAATTGCATGTGTTAGTGGGCATATGACGACGTTGTTGGGAGGCGAATGCTTTGCGTTGATCGACCCGGCCGTCA
>JAIUZE010012141.1:0-41654 GCA_022085475.1 Heliosperma pusillum | reverse complement strand
CCAAGTGAGTGGAAAACGATGACATGGGCGCGTGACTCATGCCAAAGTCGAGTTTCGAATTTGTTACGGGATTTACGATGAGTCGGGAATAGTTAAATGACGTTCGGTTTAAAACCGTAAAAGTTATTCTTTAAATTTCGAATAAATTCAAAATAATTATATTAAATTATGATAAATCTTAATAAATCTAAATAAAAATAAATCAAAAATATTATTTTTTTAAATAAAATTTCGGTCTTCCAACTTATGAGACGAGTCGGGAAAAAGTCCACGGAAGTCAAAGTTGACTGAAAAGTCGAGAAAAGTCAAAGATGACTTAAAAGTCAAGAAAAGTTTATGACGACTTAAAAGTCAAGAAAAGTCGATGACGACTTCAAAAAGTCAAGAAAAAGTCAAAGACGACTTAAAAGTCAAGAAAAGTCAAAGACGACTTAAAACGGTCTTTTCATGAAATCTCTCAGAAATTCCAAATACGAACGCGGAATTTCAAAATAAGACTCCGAACAAAAATTCCTATTTTAAAAACTTAAGTTCTACTGAAAAGTGTTAGTAAATATTTTCACTAGAAAAATAGGGTATATTTCGGGTTGTTACACTGGTACATCCATACCCAGTCTCATTTAGGTGTGTGTAGTTCTCCTTGTGATGTGTGTCATGTCAAAACGCATAAGTATGGTTCTCATTTCATTTCTATAAGCATTGCATTCATGATTCACTATGATTTGAAGCCTTTTTCACTTTAATTTGCCCCTCAAAATAAGCCCCTTCATACAAATGCTTCACAAAATAATAGCTACACATAAAATCTGCCTACCTTTTGAGCTAGTAGCTAGACTATGGTGTGTGGGTGCTCTTTTGAGAATATTTGTTCTTATATGACAAAGTGAATTTGGGAGAACGAAAATGTAAAAGAAGTGATGTTATGTTCAGAAAAGAAAAAAAATGAATGAAATAGAAAGAGAAAAAAAAAAAGAGAAATCGAAAAAGAAATAAAAAAAAGAAGAAGTTGTGAGTATCTTCTCAAAATGTCAATTCAATGATTAGAAGGAATTTACCCTTGTGTTTCGTGTGTAATAAGCCAATTTGTTTCTTTTGGCCTCGTTATCCGTCTTTTGGGAATTAATCGAAGGTTTGGATTGAGTATTCATTTATCATTGGTCAGTTGCTAGCTCATTCTAACCTTCACATGACCATAACTATTTGTCCACCTTTCACCCATTTCCCAAAGCCTTCTTCTTATTTTTTCGGCTTCTTTTCTCTGTGCATTGTGATCTTTGACTTGTGTTTTGAATTGTTTACCATATTAGATTGAGGACACATTTTCATAAGTCGTAGATAGGTGAGTGTCTCAAAAACATTTACACATAAAGAAATCACCTTTTACATACAATGAGTGTTCGAGTGTGTCGTGAGAGTCCATATATCAAAAGATCATGCAAGAGCCGAAAATCTATAGTGAAATTCTTTATGCTACGCCGTTATGTAAATCTCAGCCATGTTTATGTATCATTCTTGCCCACGTTGTTTTTGGGTTATGATTCATTATGTTTCGAAAGCTTTATGCTAAGATTTGTTTCCTGATGGTGTAGTAACCAACGCTTGCAACCTTGTCCTGGTATTGTTTGTTATGTTTGCTTGAGGACAAGCAAAGGTTTAGCTTGGGGGAGTTTGATAAGTGAATATTTCTATGGTTTTAACCCCCAATTTAGCTCGGTTTTGTATGTCATTTGTGCTTTGTTAAGCCACTTTATGAGCTAATATAGTCTTCTAGGCGAATTCCTATGTTCTAACCTGTTTTGTAGGGAAAGTGACGTTTCTACGCCCTTTTTCTATATTCCCGAGCATTTGCCTAGAACCCGGCGATTTGAAGAAGCAAGCTTGACCAAGTGAAAGGCATTTCAAGAAGGTTCACTAATTCGAAAGAGAGAAGAAGCAAAGACAGTTTCGTAGTGGTCGGAAGATCAATCAGTTAGGCAAAAGAAATCATCGCTTTACTTCAAACCCTATCAACAAACCCGACTCAAGAGGTCAAGGGGGATGTTGGAAGTCAAGTCAAAGCAAAGGAAGATGAAACGTTAGTCAAGAACTTCCAGAAGACCACATACCCGATCGGGTAAGTGTGCTGATCCGAGCATGACGGCTTCTTCTTCCTATTTTTGTCCTATGTGTTTAATGCCCGACCTCTTCTCCACGAAACCCTAATACTATAAATAGATGCTCTAGCCCTTCATATCATATCATCTCATCTCACACAATCTCTTCACACAACATCTCTTCTCTTCTTTCTTTAGATTAGTTTTTCTTCTTTCTTAGTTTAGTTTAGTTTTAGTTTTCTCTAGTTTAGTTTAGTCTAGTTCTAAGCTTTCTTCAATTGTAGTTATTCTACTTTTAATTGGAATTCTAATTTCCGGGTTTGCATTTCCTATTCAAGTTCTTATTCCATTTCAATCTTTGCTCATCCTTTTCGGTAATCTTTATTCTCGTCTTTACGTTATAGTTTCATTTTATTTTAGTATTTCCTTTATCATGTTTATCATTCTTAGTTTTATAATCTTAGTTTCCTTTTCATTGTTAATCATGCATAAGTAGTCACCTTTCTAGGGTGTAGGGTAGCCATGTTAGATTGATTAAAAGATGTTAATTGGATAAAAGAAATTGTGCCTTTAAAACGTTGTGTCTATGCATGTTTGGATTGTAACGATAGTTAACAATTTCTGGCCGGAAATAATCGCCTAAAATGGAATTCTTTTCCAAGGTAGAGATACGCGAATTGGATAGACAAAGCATGACATGGTGGATTAAGACCTAGTAAATCGCCTGAAAAGCCTGCTAGACCATCTGATCTATGATTGTAATGAACACATCATTCTTACGAACTCGCAATGAATTATTTGCATATCTTAAATCCAATTTCTCCAATATGTCAATCTACATGTGTGAACCTATTTCCCTAGATTGTTTTCTATATCGAGTCATTAATTATTGTTTCATTTTTCTAGCATTAGTAATAACCATTGTGACAATCATACAAGTTAAAATTCTAATCATATCTTTTCACAAGTATCTCCTGTCTCCCCGAGATCGACCCCTTACTTCCCTAACTGCATTTATTTGTTGTTAGCCTAGCCAAGGGTTATTTATCTTTGATTAGGGTACGCGACAACCCGATCACTATCAATCTTTGAAAAATCTTTAATGAAACGGCACTAAAAACCCGCATGAGCTAGAAAAATCCTAACGCTTTTGATATTCATATGTGGGGGTAAGTGTTCAATCACTTGGACCTTAGCGAGGTCCACCTCTCTACCTCTGTCAGATATATGATATGGCCAAGTACCACTCCTTCTTTTACCATGAAGTGGAACTTTTCCCAATTTAAAACTAAGTCGAGTTCATCACATATTTTCAAAACTCTAACCAAGTTAGCCAGACAATCATCAAATGTTGTGCCAAAGAAACTAAAATTACCCATAAAGACTTCCAGGATTGACTCGACAAAGTGAGATAAAGTGCTAGTCATACATCGCTGGAAAGTTGTGGGTGCATTGCATAGTCCAAAAGGCATCCTACGGTATCTGAATGTCCCATAGGGACAGGTGAAAATGGTCTTTTCTTGGTCCTCGAGATGGATGGGTATTTGAAAGAATCCTGAGTAACCATCTAGGTAACAAAAGTTTTTGTGACAGACAAACTTATCCAACATTTGGTCGATGAAGGGCAAAGGGTACTGGTCCTTCTTTGTGGATTGGTTCAGCTTCCTATAGTCAATACACATGCGCCACCCTCTGACGATTCCGGTGGGTATAAGTTTGTTTTTATCATTTTTTATTACAGTTGTCCCTCCTTTCTTTGGGACCACTTGGACTGGACTAACCCATTTATAGTCAGAAATTTTACAAATGATTCCTACATCTAACAACTAAATGATCTCTTTTTTTACTATCTCTTGCATGTTTGGGTTTAGATGACGTTGTCCCTGAACAAATGGTTTTGACCTTCTTCTAGGTCAATTTGGTGCATGCAAAAGTTGGGGTTTATGCCTCTCAAATCATCTATGTGACACCCCGCGATAATGAAATAAAGTAAAAACATAGATTTGCTACGGAAATACAAGATTTTAAAAAGTTTTAAGGCAAAACCGTGAATGTCATTTTGTTATAAAACCAAAAGTTAGTTTAATAAATCATTTATACAATTTGTAACTTAACTAAATACAAGAGATCCATATCCCTTGATAAATACACAAATAAGATAATGAAACTAATATAAACTACAATGATAAGGGTGAATCGTTGTAAGTACAACGCTCGCTAGCCCTCTCGTCAAAACCCCATGCTAACACCAACCTGCAACCTGTTCTTTCATTAAAAAAAGGAATGCCACAGTCAGTGGGGAGTAACTCGGGGTTACTCTATACAAACATTACAATACAAGCATGCAATAGTTAAATGATACAAAAGCAATAGTTCTTTTTCAAACAATTCATTACTATTTTAACATAGTTACCCTATACCCCTAGAATATAATCTACTCATTCATGTTTAAATACAACAATATGATTAATATCATAAGATGATTTAAAATAGTCATTTTAGATTATGATTAGAGACAAAAACTTATAAAGGTGATTATGGTATGATGATAATAAAGGACTAAAGTGATAAGAACATTTGCAAACTTATATAAACAAAAACTAGATTATGACATAGACTAAAGATATATAGTTGAATTAAATTGAAGAAAAGATGAGAGTTACCAAATGGACAAAATTATTACTTGAAATACAGTATGATCAATCCACATAAACTTATGTAACACCCAAGTAAACCAACCTTCTAACAAGACTCACAAAAGATCAAAAACTAAAGAACTTTTACTAAGAAGAGAGATAAGAAATATAACAAAATGTATATGAGATTTTTGTGTTGTGGGATTTATTCTCGCTTGCGACAATCCCTTCTTCATATAGGCCTTAGAAAGCGCGTGAATTCATTGCCATTCACTAGCCCCAATTAAATGGAGGGAGCTCAAACGAGAAGCGACTAGGAACTCACGAACCCGATCGGGTTTAGGTGTCCCCGATCGTGGACGTACGTTCCTAGATACTTTTGCTTTGTTTTTCTTCCTTCCACACATCCCCATGCTTCAAACCCGGTAGGGGAAATTATATTCTTCTTTGAGATCTTAATTTAGTACTTATCCTTAACTTTCATTAACCTCAAAGCTTACGGGTTGAGGTTTGGGGTTGACTTCACTTTTACTCAACTTTTATTATCTAATCGATTTTTCGTAGGCGTACAAATCAACTTCATTTATTCTTCTTTGGGGCAAGTGAATATCCCCGAGATACCTTTATTTTTCCAAGACTCATTTCTTCTATCTTTGTGTTTTAAAATAAATGCTCTGGTTGATAGGAAGAGGCGCAAAATCGTCATTTTACCTACAAAACTCATTTGAACGCAAGAAATGCCTAGAGAAGGATATTAGCTCACATAATCACTTTAAAAAGTGAAAGTGATATATAAAACCGAGCTAAACCAAGGGATAAAATCATACAAAAATAGCACACATCAACCTTAGAAATCAGACATGTCCCCGGCTTTAACACCACACTAAAGTCAATGTCCCTCTGCGGAGGTAATCTCGGTACCTCATCCGGAAAGACATCCTCGAACTCATTCACGACCTCTATACTAGATATTAATGGCTCTTCCATTCGAGTATCCCTCACATGACACAGAAACATCGGGTACCTCATCCACAAATAGGTTTTCAAAGTTATAGCTGCGATAATCTTTTGCTTCGGCTTCACTACAAAGCTCGGGTAGGACACTCTCATCCCCTTAGCACCCCTCAATGACACCTTTTTATGATGATAGTCAATGTTCGCCTTATACTTACCCAATAAGTCCATCCTGACAATAACCTCAAAGCCGTCTAAAGAAAACTCAAATAAATCAACAGGGAAATTACCTTCCCCATGGCTATAGACACATCTCTATATAATTTACAACAAGACACAGACTCCCGCGATGGTATAAATACATCATTTATTACGAACTCACTCTTTCCCACACCCAAAACTAAAGCATGACTTTTAGACACGAAAGAATGGGTTACCCCCAAATCAAATAAAACAAAAGACGGTTTATCATTAATAAGGAAGGTACCACTCATTACTTGGGCATCATCCTTACCTGCTTACTTGTCCATCATGGACAGCTTTCCATTGTTCTTATGTCCCCCACCCCCCTTCACCGTGCTCGATGAAGCAGTAGACTTCGAGGGTGAACCCTGATTCAAATTATTGTTCGGGCGCTGATAGTTCTCACTGTTACGGTTGTAGCCACTACTGTTAGCACTTTGACCACCATGGTTATTCCATTACTCCTCAGGATAGTTACAAGCCATACTATGGCTCGGACCCTTCGAATAGCTCCGCTGGTAGGACTGCTGATTGCCTCCCCCCTTTTGTGTTATGGTACTCAAACCTATTGTGACCCAATCCACCACAATTGTGGCATCAAACCCCGGAAGTGTCACTCAAAGCATGACCACCTCTCCCACCATAACGCGAACCTCTCCCCAATCAGGCTCCACCGAAGTATGACCTATACTGATTATAGTTACCCCGCTTGTAATTTGAGCTGCCTCCACCCTCACTATCAGCCTTCTTCTTTCCACTCTTATTTTCCTTCGCCTACTTAGCCATGTCAACTTGTCGCTTAGCTTGACTAGCCCTCTCATAAGCCTCCTTTAGATCATAAACCACCCTCGTGGGTAGTTTATCCATCACCCTAAGGATCAGCCCCTTAACGAACTGATGGGCCAAAGCCTTCTAGCTCAGCTGCATATTATCCGCATAGCTCGCCAGCTCGTTAAACTTAATATAGTACTCCATGACAGACTTATCCTCGGCCATTTTAAACAAATCGAACTCCGCTCTCATCTAACTCCTAATGTGCTCAAGCACGAATTTGTGTCTGAAGTGTCTATTGATCTGAAATACTTAAGAGGGGGGGGGGGGTGAATTGAGTATAAGTAAATTATGCCTACTTTTTCGATTGTCCGTATAAGCCTGTAATGAAGTCTACTAAGTATCAATTTATGGGTTAAATTTAACCTTGTAAGTAACGTGTGAATGTACATGTTATAGACAAAGTAAAGAACACAAGGACACAAGGAATTTTTAAATTGCTTAGCTTCAAAAATCGAAACCTACGTCCACTATTCTCGATTAAAAATTTTAGTCCCTTCCTACGAATTACAAAATTATCAACCCACTCGTACAACTAATTCTAGTTGTAATTCTAGCTTTAGTATCGTAAAACGTTTTGACTTTCTTTTGTTAAAAACGAATTGAAGTGTTTGATTTATTCTATTCGTGTTCACTCAATCAAACATATAAGAACGTATCTAAGCACTATATTCCAATAACGATGTTCTTAGAAATAAAGCAATATGAAGGGACAAATTTTCAAAAATACTTTCAAATGTAAAATAACAATTTTAAATTATTTGAATGCAAAGTATAGTTTTCTACGTGGGATGTTGGAGCTAGTGTCCTCCACAGTTAGTGCAATAACATAAATAAATCTCTGTAGGTTCACAGGGTATACTTTGTATAATAATCAGTTGATTAACGTTTATCAATAACGGTTGGCTTGCTAGATAAGTTTGACGTTATTGTCATACAGATGGCGGTGATCAACTGGTCCCTAAAAGTCACACCTAAAGGATGTGTTTGAGAGATGTGATTATTTGAGAAAATAATCATATTGATGCCCTATTATATGACTAAAAGGTTAGTCAGTGTATTTGACTAAAAGGTTAGTCAATGTGATGATGAGACGATTATTTAATAACGATTAAATAATATAAGCTGAGACGAATTAAAAGTAATTCGTAATTAAATATAAACTGTTGTATTTAATCAGCATATATATAATGTAAGCTTATGCGAATTAAAATGTTAATTCGTAAATTGAATATAAAATGTTATATTGAATTAGCAAATTATAATTATACGGATAATTATAATTAACGTATATATTATACGATTGTCATATTAGATGTTGTCAGACCGGTATTAATGTATCGACTACAAAATGTTGTATGGACATATTAATATATGACAACACAAATGACATTTATAATAATAATACACATTATATATTAAAGCGAATTTAACCGAAATAAAGTCCAGATTCACTCTGGAATTTTCGGTCAATGGGTAGTTATTTTGAGGAGAAAAATCTCCTCATAAAACCCTAAATTGGAGCCGTGAGACAAGAGGAGAAGGGAGAAAAATTCTAACCCTAATTCATTTCTCACTTGTGCCTCCATCTCTTCACATCACAAGATCAAAAAGTTAACAGTAACTTTTGACAAAAATATTCTAGCAAATTAAAGGGCATTTCTCATTCTATCTTGGGTGCTACGATTAGGAGATATCATCATTTTGATATTGTTCTTAGGCCTTTAAGCAAGGACTAAAGGTTATTTCTAATCTCTCGCTTATTATGCATTTTCGTTTATGACTATTAATCATTATTTAATCATAATTTCATTATAATCCTGAGTGATTTAAAGGGAAGTATACGGATATTTTCCCACAAGTGGTATCAGAGCCATAGGGTTATGAAATTGTTTATTTGATTTTCGTAAATTTTGATTTTGTATAATATTTTAAAAAAAAAAAAATGCTTTTCGGCAAAAACAATTTTTTATGCCGTGTGTTTTATTTTTTTTGGTGTTCCATTTTGATTCAAATATTATTATTTTAAATGGTTGAGATAATAATATATGAATTTGTAGATGTTTTGATTGAATAATGATTGAATTAAAACGTAAATGGAATTTGATATGAATGTTTATGAACATCCTTATGCTTTATATTTTCGGTATAAAATGATCTAGATATTCATGTTAAAAGGTTAATTTGGATCATCTAGTTTGTATCAATGTTTAATATCGATTAGATATTGTTTTGTTTGTACCGATCTAGTTAATATAAGCATGATCGAATTAAAACCGTTTAATTTGATTTTTTTTCTGCCTGTGTACTGTTCATGTACTGTTCACAGAATAAAAAAAAAATTCTGTTTTTTTTTAATTGGCAGCAACTGCAAGTTTTTTTTTGTAAAGTTTTTTCCGGTTTTGTTATAAACCGTGTGAAAAGAAAGAAAGAAAAAATTGGGTACCTGCTAGCTACTGTTCACGTATGAACAGTAATTATAAAAAAAAAATCCGTTTTTTTATACCGGTTTTTTGTTTTGTACATTATTAAGATAATGTATGATTGTTTTTGTGAAAAAGTTCACAAATTTTTGATACCATGTAATTTAAAAAGGTTTAAAATAATGTTGTCGTTATTCATATTGATTATGAATTTCATTGGATTTTGATTGAAATCTAGTGATGGATTACGGAATCGTCACATGATTTAATGGTGGTTTGGATAATTAATCAACATAATTTATGCATTATGTTTTGTATGATTAAATTTAGTTGATGCTTTTATTATGTTGAATGTTGTTTGAATCGTTTAATTTTACGCATTTTTGTACAATCAGTTGTAATTTACTAGTGTGGCCTTAGTAGATTATGTTTTCGTAATGATGGAAACATAGCCTTGGTTGTATTTTGAGATCTCGTATCTCCCCTATGTAATTTTAATTTTTGGAATCATTTTGAATTTGAATGTAAATAGGTTTACATTTGTAATTTTTAAAATGTATTTTGAGAAGATTCAAGATAGAGATCGGATGGCTCACTCCCGCTATATGGACCAAGGTGGAACATCAAGTCAAGCTTCTCGGGTCCATAAGGATGGATTCCAAACTTGTATTTTGTTCATTTTGGTAGTTAGGCCACACTAGGTGTTTTATTTTGCGTTTTATTTTTCCATTCTCGTTGCTTTATTCACATGATAGATAATTGCATCATATTCCGCCTAAACCAAACCACCTAAAAATGCATGAAAAATGATTCATACAGTTTGAATATTTTAATCATGGACATACAGATGTCACTCGCTTTTAGGGCCATCACCTTAGTTTAAATCATTCTCGAGTTGCTAGACATTCGTTCACTTAAAATGAATTAAAGTTAAGATGATGGGACCTTCCCCTATAAATAAAATTGAGACTAGTCTTTATAGGGAAAACTACTATGAACCCCTTCTTCGTCGGAAGTCATAATATGACCCCTTCTACGTTGGGTAAGTAGTGAGTGTTGACCTATTTTTATCTCAACATTATAGTACGAGTAATATCTCGTGATTATGATGGACTAAAGATAGAATTTACAGAAATTTATCGACCAAGAATTCTAAAAGTAGAATTAGCCAAGAGGTTGGCTTATCAATTTACAGAAATTGAGTCTTGGGATCATTTATATAATTCTTGAGGGAGGTCAATTGTATAAATGCACGAGTCATCGCATTAAACAGTTTTTTCATTAGACTCAAAATTTAAAACGATGAATACTTATCATATTTATTTTCTTTTTCACAGTTTTTGAATTCGTTATATACAGATATAACTGCTAAATAACAAAATGGCTGGCCATACTGATGACCCAATGCCAAGTGCCACGCTCGGACGTGAGTCCTGGCTTAAGATGTTCATGGACACTATGAATCAGTCAACACGACTGAAGAATAACAGGTCCATCTTTGCGGACTAGGAGGCGGCATTACGGAATGCTGCCATTGCTGACGGTAAGCTCAAGTACTTGACTGAGCCACTACCGCCCAACCCAGGCCCCATTGCAGGAGCTAATGAATCACTTGCTTATAGTGATTTCATGATGGAAGCGGGTGCGACAAAGAACGTACTCATCTTTTCAATGTAATCAAATTTGCAAAGGCGATTCATTGCCCATGGTGCGAATAAGATTTTCACCACGCTCTCTAACGAGTTCTCGAAACCTCCGAGGATCGTTAGCTATGAGCATACCTGTCGCTTCTTTGAGGCGAAACTCCAGAAGGGCCAAGCGGTTAGCCCACACATTCTTGATATGATTGAGAATGTCGAGAAACTGGAGGCACTTGATTACAAAATCGATGAGAAGATCGTCATACACCGCGTTCTTCATTCTCTTCATGATGGTTTTGCCCTTTTCAGGGCAAATTACTATATGAATGATATGAAGAAGAGTCTTCATCAGCTCCACTCACTCCTCGTACAGATAGAGAGTGATTTGAAATTGAGTGGGAGTCTGAAACAGGACGTTCTCATGATTGCCAACAAGGGCAAAGGTAAGGGCAAGGCTAAAGCCAACCTAGCTGTAGGGAAGCCGAAATTCAAAAAGCCAGGGCAAGGCAAGAGTGGGCCTGGTGAGACTAGCGGTAGCTCACAAGGCAAGACAAAGAGCGATGAAGGTAACGTGGAGTGCCACCATTGCCACAAGCTTGGGCATTGGAGGAGGAACGGCCCCGTGTACCGTGAGGACATAAAAGCAGGCCGCGTCTCTCCTGTTGGTATGTCTTCTTCTTTTATTCATATGATTGAGATTAACCATGAAAGTTTCGGAACTTGGGTATTAGATACTGGTTGTGGTTCTCATCTGTGCAATCATTTGCAGGGCCTAAGAAACATCACAACTCTCGCAAGGGGTGATGTGGACCTGCGAGTGGGGAATGGAGCAAGAGTAGCTGCCGTTTCAGTGGGAACATATGTAATCCAACTCCCGAGTGGATTTGAGTTATTTCTGAATAACTGTTACTATGTACCCAGTTTATCTAAAACATTATTTCCGTTTCCGTCTTGATAAGAACGGTATTTCGTTTGTAATAAAGGATAATAGCTATATTTTCTATTTAAACGAAATGATTTATGGTAAAGCAGTTTCCATGAATGGGATTTATGTTTTAGATCAAACCACAAATATTATGCATGTGAGTAGTAAGAAAGCAAAGGTTGGTGACAAAGATCAAACTTATCTATGGCATTGCCGTATGGGACACATAAATGAGAAACGCGTGAAGAAACTCATTGACAATGGGACTATTTCCCCATTTGACTATGAATCTTTTGGCACGTGTGAATCATGTCTCATAGGCAAAATGACTCGAATTTCCTTCAAAGGTGTTGGAATGCGCGCTGCTGACCTATTAGGACTCATACATACTGATGTGTGTGGACCTTTGTCAATCAACGCTAGAGATGGCTATAGATATTTTATCACTTTCACGGACGATTTGAGTAGATATGGATATGTCTACTTAATGAAGCATAAAAGTGAGTCCTTTGACAAGTTCAAGGAATTCCAGAATAAGGTTGAAAACCAACTGGATAGAAAGATTAAAGCACCACGTTCAGATCGTGGTGGCGAATATCTTTCAAATGAGTTTGGTCAACACCTTAAAGAATGTGGTGTAGTACTACAGTTAACTCCACCTGGAACACCACAATTGAATGGTGTGTCAAAACGGAGAAATCGAACATTACTTGATATGGTTCGATCCATGATGAGTCACACGGTTGTACCTGACTCATTGTGGGGTTATGCTCTTTTGTCAGCTGCTTTAATACTTAACCAAAGTCCGTCTAAAGCTGTAGACAAGACTCCAAATGAATTATGGAAGGGAACGGTCCCTGACTTGTCCTTTATTCGGGTTTGAGGCTGCGCGGCTTATGTCAAGTGGAGACCTGACGCTAAGCACGACGGCCCACGTCTTGCAAGGACATACTTTATTGGTTATCCAAAAGGGATGTTTGTTCCATGACTTTTTACTCGCCTACCGAACATCGAGTTTTTGTTTGCGGCTTAGTGCGACGTTCTTTAGAGAAGAGATTCTCGCGAATAGGACAAGTAATGGAACCTTCGATCTGTCGGAGATTCAAGAACCAACAACCGAGCAACCAATGGAGGAAACAGTTCCTTCATCATCGGCTGCTGTTAATATTCCTTTAGAACCTAGGAGGTCGGGTAGACACTCTATTCCTCCAGACAGATACATTGGTATGGTCGAGGAGAATGAAAGAGATGACGTTTTACTCCTAGAGAGTAACGAACCCGCTACCTATAAAGGTGCCATGACCTGTTCCGACTCTAAGCTATGGCTTGACGCCATGCAATCCGAGATGGACTCTCTGTATGAGAATGACGTATGGGATCTGGTTGACTTACCTGATAAGGTTCGGCCTCTTCAGTGCAAATGGCTTTACAAAATAAAGCATTGTGTAGAAGGACAGCCAGATACCTACAAGGCACGACTATAGGCAAAAGGTTTCACTCAAGTGCAAGGATTGCACTATGATGAAATTTTTGCACCCGTAGTTATGCTGCGTTCTATTCGGATAATCTTAGCGATTGCCGCTTTTCATGACTATGAAATTTGGCAGATGGATGTGAAAACCGCCTTCTTAAACGATTATTTGGAGGAGGAGTTGTACATGGTACAACCCAAAGGTTTCATTGATCCTAAAAATCCTAAGAAGGTATGCACGCTTAAGCGTTCCATCTATGGACTTAAGCATGCTTCTCGGAGTTGGAATCATCGTTTCGACCAGGTGATAAAAGAGAATGGATTTACTCGATCAGTCGAGGACCCATGCTTATATATCAAATCGAGTGGGAGCAAGATTGTCTTCCTAATATTGTATGTTGACGACATACTCTTGATTGGGAATGACATACCTCTCATAACTTCGGTAAAAGTTTGGTTAAAGAACCATTTCCAGATGAAAGATCTGGGCGAGGCACAAAGAATTTTGGGGATCCGTATCTATAGAGATAGATCACGACGGATGTTATCCCTCAGTCAGGAGTCTTATATAGATAAGATTCTTGAGAGGTTTAACATGACCAACTCCAAGAAGGGGAACGTTCCAATGATTTCTGGGATGCAGTTGAGTAAAGCTCAGGCACCAAAGACATCGGAAGAGGTCGAACGCATGAGTCGGGTTCCTTATGCATCAGCTATAGGATCGATCATGTATGCCATGATATGCACACGTCCAGACGTGGCATATGCATTGAGTATGACGAGTCGATACCAAGGCAATCCAGGTGAAACACATTGGATGGCTGTTAAGATATCCTTAGTACTACGAGGACTAGGATTGGGTTTGACTTATGGAGGGTACTGACCCCCACTGAAGCTATGCGCAATCGGTTACGCAGATCTACCTTTCCAAACGGATCGAGATGACTCGAAATCTCAGTCTGGATTCGTTTTTACTCTTAATGGCGCTGCGGTCAGCTGGAAAAGCTCCAACCAAACTGTTATAGCAGATTCTACGACTGAATCCGAGTACTATGCTGCTTCAGAGGCTGCGAAGGAAGCTATATGGATGCGTCAATTCTTACAAGGACTAACTGTAGTTTCTAGTTCGGATGACCCGATCACCATCTATTGTGATAATAGTGGTGCCATCTTCCAGGCTAAGGAGCCTAAGTCCAGCAACAAGTCTAGGCATGTACAACGGAAGGCTCACATGATCCGAGATTACGTGGAGCAAAGGGAGATAATGATAGACAAGATTGCTACGGATGATAACGTCGCAGATCCTCTCACTAAACCATTGAGATATGATAAGCATGAAGGGCACGTTATGTCCATGGGAATCAAACGTGTTCCTGAGTTGTATTAGTTGTTTTATATGGATTAGACACCTGTATCTTTTTCATAAAAACTATCTATGAAATCATCGTTTTGTTTTATATTTTGTTTTTCATGTGGGTTGTACTGACAACATTGAACACCACAAAGTGAACTGACTTACATTATATTTTGTTTTGGTCCGTAATCGCCTACATGAGCTGATAACTCTGGCAATTATTCTGTGAAGTCGATTGATGGTGGGTTTAACGAGCCATAAGTCAAACAGTTGACTGATCGATCACATATGCGAGTTATAATGATACCTCGCAGGACAATTTTGTGACAACGTTATGGAGTCCTAAATGTTTCAGAACATTAGGTGCCAGGTCGTGGATAGGACATCCATAGTGTTCCTATAGTCGATTCTTTTGACTATCGACTGTCTCTTGAGATAAAGGCAGTTTTTGGGTGACTTTGGTTTCTTTCTCATGGTCGACCGTAACAGGAGGCTAAGTAGATTTTTACTGGGTCATTTCATACTGCGCTTGTATCTGCAAGATTCAAGTTGAAGAAAATATCCAACCTTTATCAGGTTATGTTATTTCTCAGGGCCACTCGAGGAGTTGTAACTGAAATGCATGGCCATGCTCGAATAAAGATTCGTTTATCAGTTAAGTTCCTCTCTAGTCGAGGAAACCACTCTTGATACTGATCACTTGTAAACTACGACCTTTGTGAATACGGACTTTGCAAATTGGTTTACATTGAGTGTGAGAAATTTATTATGGATATGAGAATCGGTTATCGCACATACACTTGTACGGACAAGTGGGAGATTGTTGGAGCCAGTGTCCTCCACAGTTAGTGCAATAACATAAATAAATCTCTAAAGGTTCACAGGGTATACTTTGTATTATAATCAGTTGATTAACGTTCATCAATAACGGTTGGCTTGCTAGATAAGTTTGACGTTATTGTCATACAGATGGCGGTGATCAACTGGTCCCTAAAAGTCACACCTAGAGGATGTGTTTGAGAGATGTGATTATTTGAGAAAATAATCATATTGATGCCCGATTATATGACTAAAAGGTTAGTCAGTGTATTTGACTAAAAGGTTAGTCAATGTGATGATGAGACGATTAGTTAATAACGATTAAATAATATAAGCTGAGACGAATTAAAAGTAATTCGTAATTAAATATAAACTGTTGTATTTAATTAGCATATATATAATGTAAGCTTATGCGAATTAAAATGTTAATTCGTAAATTGAATATAAAATGTTATATTGAATTAGCAAATTATAATTATACGGATACTTATAATTAACGTATATATTATACGATTGTCATATTAGATGTTGTCAGTCCGGTATTAATGTATCGACTACAAAATGTTGTATGGACATATTAATACATGACGGCACAAATGACATTTATAATAATAATACACATTATATATTAAAGCGAATTTAACCGAAATAAAGTCCAGATTCACTCTGGAATTTTCGGTCAATGGGTAGTTATTTTGAGGAGAAAAATCTCCTCATAAAAACCCTATTGGAGCCGTGAGACAAGAGGGAAGTGAGGAAAAATTCTAACCTTAATTCATTTCTCACTTGTGCCTCCATCTCTTCACATCACAAGATCAAAAAGTTAACAGTAACTTTTGACAAAAATATTCTAGCAAATTAAAGGGCATTTCTCATTCTATCTTGGGTGCTACGATTAGGAGATATCATCATTTTGATATTGTACTTAGGCCTTTAAGCAAGGACTAAAGGTTATTTCTAATCTCTCGCTTATTATGCATTTTCGTTTATGACTATTAATCATTTAATCATAATTTCATTATAATCGTGAGTGATTTAAAGTGAAGTATACGGATATTTTCCCACAAATCTATCCTATCAAGAGCTACCCGGAACCATAATGGCAAGAAAATGGCCTACGGTGACGCAGATGCTAGTAATAGTAAGAAAATGGCCTTACAAGCTGAGCCCAGCGAAAAAGAAGATTCAGATCTTGAGGATGAAACGGTGTTATTTGCTAAGCGTTTTAAGAAAAATTTCTTCAATCGAAAACGCCTAATAATAACACTAACAAAACTTATAAGAAATCAACTAAGTCAAAAGGGTCTGTCTCAAATCGTGGTTGCTTCAAGTGTGGGGACAATGATCATATGATTAAAGATTGCTCCACCTGGAAGAAAATTAAAGACAAAAATCAACGAGACAAAACCAAGATGGAATTCAGGCAAGTCATGATTGCTTATTGCTGGATTGATCTCGACACAGAAGACGACGAGTCAGAGGAAGAAGAAGTTGCTAATATATGTCTGAACAACGTCAATCTTGACCTATTTTCTGACAGCGACTACGAGAGGAATTGCACAAGATCTGAGGTTTGCCTTGTCGGTAATTCAGACTCAGATTCAGACGATGAAGAAGAGGTTAGTCATCTTGAACTTAAAAAGAAAGTTAAGAAATTATCTAAGGAGTCCTTAGTTAAGTATTTTGAAGAAACCCTAGATCATTGTCATGAACAAAGTCTAGAGGTAAGAGACCTTAAGGAACAAATCTTAGACATTGCTGAGGAAAACCAACTTTTAAAGGCCAAAGCCAAAAAGCTCAAATCTAAAGTTACAGCTACTCCAACTACCACTTCAGATATGACAAATGTTGAGAAGGCCACTCTTAAGTCTAAAGTTATAGCTAATGAACCTATAATCTTAGAGTTAAAACTCAACATTAAATATCTTCAAGACAAAGTTATAGCTAATGAGGCTATAACTTTAGAATTGAAGAAAGTCAACGAGCTTTTGAAATTTGAAGCTAAGGCGAAGGAAGTTGCTATTATTGTTCACAAGAAGGAAAAATCTTTTCTTTCTCAGCAATTGAAAGATATACAGGCTAAATTCTCCCAAGCCAAAGATCAACATAATGAGGAGAAATTTATCTTGAACTAACGCTTTAATGATTTTCATGAAAACGTTAAAAAGAACAATCCCTCCAAAGACTCGAATATAGACCATTTAATATGTGAAAAGAAATTCAGTCTTTGAAGGAATTGCTTCTACATGCACAAAAAGTTTATGATAATCGGGAAGGAACTCAGAAAGTCATAAACTTCCTTACCAAACAGTCTAACAATAACATGAAGATGGGTCTAGGACATGAATGTTATAGTTGCAGAGACCACGATAAGTTTAAATCCACTCCTTCTGATCGTGATTTTAGGAGAAGGAAATATGTCAATCTTTCAGAATATCTGATTTGCAATTATTATGGTCACACAGGTCATGGTAAAGAGGATTGTGTCAAATATGCCAATGATAATAAAAATCAAACTGATTTTATTAAAGAACATGACGTGTCCAATGTTAATGAGTTTGAACCAAAAACCTGAACATGAAGAAATAAGAAACAATGATTTCAGATGGTTTTTTGACATGACTTTCGATTACACATCAAAACCGTCGTCATCTAAAGCGTATATGAATCAAAAACAGACATTCGAACCTAGTGTGCATCACGAAAACAGAAAACCTAGAATGTACTATAATAAACCTAGACAAACCTATGTTAAGACCAAAAGAATTGTTAAAAAATTATGGGTTAGGAAAGATCAAATTTTGAATCATTAACCAGAAAGGACCCAACTTATCTTGTGTACCTAAAAGTTGTATTTGATTCCCTTGCATATAACAATGAAAGAGAATAACCAATGGTATCTCGACAGCGGGTGTTCGAGACACATGACCGGAAATTTAAATCTTTTTCTTTCACTAGACCCCTTTGGCGATGGTAAAGTTACGTTTGGATATAACAAGAAGGGAAAAATAATCGGTGTAGGCAATATTGGTATATCTTCTTCACATGCTATTAATAATGTTTATCTGGTAAGTGGTCTTACACATAATCTACTAAGTATCTCTCAACTATGCGACAAAGGCAATAAAGTCGTTTTTCACTCAAATGTTTGTCGTGTCATAGTTGAAGGTACTAGTAATGTCATTCTTGAGGGCTTACGTGAGAGGAATGTGTATATGATTGATTTGAATACAGTCACTAAAAATTCCCTTACGTGCATGGAAGCTACTATAGATGATTTGTGCTTGTGGCACAAGAGGTTTGCACACATTAGTCCAACAATTGTAAAGAAACTCAAATTGTGAGATTTAGTTGAGGGTTTATCCTTAATCAAATTCGAACAAGAAAAAATGTATGACTCATGTGCCCGATGCAAACAAGTTAGATCTTCATTCAAACCAAAACGAGTAGTAAGCATTGTTCGTCTACTTGAGTTGGTACACATGGATTTGTGTGGACCTATGAAAGTCAGAAGCCGTGGTGGATCAAGGTATGTGTTCGTCATAGTCGACGACTACTCAAGGTATGTATGGCCTATCTTTCTTTTTAAAAAAGATGAAACTTTCGATGCGTTTTTAGTATTAATGAAGCTTGGACAAAACAAATATGATAAAAAGTAAGTTTCTATTCGTACTGATCATGGCACAGAATTTGATAATCACGCTATTATAGAATATTGTAGGGGAATGGTGTAGGACATAACTTTTCTACACGACGAACCCCACGACAAAATGGTGTCGTTGAACGTATGAATAGAACACTAAAGGACATGGCTCGCACTATGCTTTTGTGTAGTGGCCTTCCTAAAAATTTTTGGGCTGAAGCCATTAGTACTGCATGCTATGTGAACAATAGAGCTATGATTAGATCGATTCTCAAAAAGACTCCCTATGAACTCTTAAGAGGGAGGACACCCAATTAGCTCATCTCCGTTGCTTCGGTAGTAAAAATTTTTTCTGAAATAATGGAAAAAGTAACTTAAGCAAGTTTGATCCACGAAGCGACGAAGCTGTGTTTTTTGGTTATTCTAATTATAGCAAAGCTTACAAAGTCTTTAATAAAAGAATAATGTGCATAGAAGAAAGTGTTCATGTTGTGTTTGGTGAAGATAATGTGCTTGAAATAGTTGAAAAGAATGAACAAGAAGACATGAATGATCTTGACTTTCGCCTTACAAGGGACGATTCAACAGAAATTGATGAAGAAGTTATTGAAGGAGTCAATGATGAACTTGATAAATCCGCAAATGATTTTCAAAAGAAAGCTGAGACAATTTTTGATGATACAAATGTCTCCTCTCAAAACAAGGATAAGGAAACCAAAGTTATAACTGATGATGCTATAACTTTGGACCCAGGTCAAGATGATGTAACTAAAGTTGTACCAACTTCATCTACAACCCCAGAGTCGAGCTCAAAGGGAACCAATCTTGACTCTGAATCATTTGAAGGAAATGAAAGTTCATCAGATGATGATGAGCCTAAGAACTCCAAGAAATGGAAGTATATGAGTTCTCATCCTATGGAAAGTGTC
Source organism: Heliosperma pusillum (assembly GCA_022085475.1). Classification (NCBI taxonomy): domain Eukaryota; kingdom Viridiplantae; phylum Streptophyta; class Magnoliopsida; order Caryophyllales; family Caryophyllaceae; genus Heliosperma; species Heliosperma pusillum. The sequence goes on along the minus strand of JAIUZE010012141.1, from coordinate 21,693 downwards.
CTATAAAGTTTGAATAAGGGAATTCAAACAAGACGAACGTTAAATAACTAATGTTCATTCTACTCCTTTCTGTCTACTATGGAACCTAACAACATCAAAGAAACACTTAGAGAATCCGACTGGATTGTGGCAATGCAAGAAGAGCTTCAACTGTTTGAACGTGATAAAGTTTGGCACCTGGTGCCACAACCAAATAATCGAACTGTAATTGGTACTCGATTGGTATTCAGAAATAAATTGGACGATACAGGAGTTATAGTTCGCAATAAGGCTCGATTGGTTGTTCAAGGATATAATCAACAGGAAGGAATCGACTATAACGAGACCTTTGCACCTGTAGTAAGACATGAGGATATTCGTCTACTTATCGCCTTCGCAGCTCATAAAGGAATTATACCCAATGGACATTAAGACTGCATTTCTTAACGGTTATTTGGAAGAAGAGGTTTTAGTTGAACAACCTCCCAGATTTTTAAATAGAAAATTTCAAAACCATGTTTTTAAACTTGATAAAGGATTATATGGTTTGAAACAAGCTCCTAGGGCATGGTACGAAAGATTGTCTAATTTTTTATTACAAAACAATTTTAAAAGAGGATCTGTCGACAAAACTCTATTTCTAAATTCTGAGGGTTCTGATTTTCTTGTTGCTCAAATTTATGTAGACAATATTATTTTTGGTTTTATTAACAATAAATTGTTCAAGCATTTTTCAGATCTAATGACCTCATAATTTGAAATGAGCATGATGGGGGAATTAAAATTCTTCCTAGGATTGCATATTCAACAAACAAAAGACGTTATAATGATTCACCAAAAGAAATACGTCAAGGAGCTAATCAGAAAGTTTGGTATGGAAAACGCTCATCCAATGGACACACATATGGTAACTGACAAAAAGTTAACCTTAGATGAACATGGAAAGTGTGTTGATGAGACTACATATCGAGGTATAATTGGTTCTTTATTATATTTAACTGCAAGTAGACCTGATATTGTGTTTAGTGTATGTGTCTATTCTTGATTTCAATCGTGCCCTAAAGAGTCACATATGATTGCCGCTAAACGTATCTTGAGATATTTAATTGGTACATCTAAATTATACCTTTGGTACCCACTTGAGTGTAATTTCGATCCAGTAGGATATCAGATGCAGATTATGCAGGATGTTCTCTGAATAGAAAAAGTACCTCTGGATTTGCTACGTTTGTTGAACCATGCATTATAACTTGGGCTCAAAGAAGCAAAATTGTGTAGCGTTATCTACAGCTGAAGCCGAGTATATAGCAGCCATATTGGTATATTCTTAGTTGCTTTGGTTAAAGCAACAACTATGTGATTATGGTGTAAATGCTGGTTGTATGCCTATATTTTGTGATAATACGAGTGTTATTATTATTTCTAAGAATCCTGCTCCACATTCTCGTACTAAACATATAGACATTAGATACCATTTCTTACGCGACCATGTAGAAAAGGGCAACATTAACTAGAATTTTGTAGTACTGAAAATTAATGGGCTGACATTTTAACAAAGGCGTTAGCTAGAAGACGTTTTAAGATTTTGCGGTTAGCAATTAAATTCATTATATCTATTTTACAAACCTGCATGACTAGTTAGAATAAGTCAAGATTGTATGACTGTGTCTGTATATTCTATTGCTAGTAGATTTGTGTTTAATATTATATTTAACGTGAATATCTAGCATATTAAGTATTTTATGAATATTGAAATATGGACCACATATTTACCAAAAACTCATCTTACTCACTTTCCATATTCACCAAAATTCTACCCATGTGTTTGCACTTGACCGAAATTCCCAACAAAAATATCCTACCATATCTTTTTATTTACCTAATACTATCTTTGCCATATCTCTTATATATTTACCCTAAATTCCTTTCCTATCATACTCAAATTCAAAAACAAAAAAAACAAAAAAAAAAGGAAAAGAGGGGAAAGAACGGCACTTTCACGTGCAAACCCCACAAAAAAACCCAACACTACGCCTATATATACATCACCATATATCATCACCCATCACCATCATCTTCAACCTTTCAAAAAAAAGGAAACAAACACAACAATGGCTTCCAAGACTACCAAAACCACGCCCAAATCCCACAAAACAAACACCCCAAATCCTTGCATGTCTCAAAATCTTAAACAAACATCTCACCCAAAACCGAAAAAACCTACCGCGAAACAAACTGAGTCGGGCACGGTTCTCGAAGGGTCTAAACGACGTCGACTCAACTTGGGTAAGAACAAGGTCATTTATGATTCTGAAACACGTGAGGATGGGACGGTTACAGACGGTGTTAATCGGCCTCTGTTCCGCGAATTTATGCTGCATGCTAGGGGGGCTCGATAAATTAAGACTAACAAAGGAGGAGCGCAAGTTAATTAATCGGGTTGCTAAATACACTATTCAAGGTGGCAGAAGCTTTCCGAAAGCTTGGTGTGATAAATATTCCGCCTTGAAGTTTTTCAACGATTTCTTGAAATTTCAAGAATGGGAGGATCTCGTTCGGTTTTCGGGTCATATATATCCTATTGAGGTAATCCATTTTTATGCTTCCGTTTCCTTGAAGTCCGGAGTCTTACATGCTACTGTCAATGGTTGTGAGATTTCCGTCTCCATTCATGATTTTTGTACTCTGTTTTCGGGTTCTGATGATGGGGCCGAAATAAATCTGAGTACAGCATGGGACGACTTATCGGATTCGGCTAAGGTGGCGGTCAAAAAGTATTTTGATGAGAATGCTAGTTTTTCAAGTTGTGTGTTGGCCGGATATTTTTACACCAAAATTGAAACTTTGCTATGAAATGACGGTGGTTCCGCATCGGGGTGGTCATGATAAGGTTAGTTGCTATGAAATGATGGTTTTCCGGAAGTGGCTTGAGGGTGAACGGGTTAATTTGGCGTTTCTTGTATTTGTTCGTATTTTCCAAACAAGTTTCTCGGTGACGGAGGACAAAGTCTATACGACTTTAGACCTTCCTTACTGTGACAACCCTCGCGAATGCGGAAATAAAACATACAAGCATGTGATATAATTTGCGGAAACACGGTATTTTAAAAACTTTTATACATGCAAGAAAGAAAGTACAAGGAGTGTCAAATATTACAAATCAAAATACGAGATATACTACAACAAGAGACGTAGTCTCTTCAAATGTTATCAATGTAAAAGTAATTAGTAAAACAAGCTAAATAACGTCTAGAGGTGTTTTATCCAGGGTCAACGCCCGCTAGCTCACACCCGAACCCAAAATATCAAGCAAAAAGCCATCCAAACAAGTAACCTGTTCATCCATGAAAAAACATGAACGCCACAATCAGTGGGGAGTAACTCCGGGTTCTCCAGCCATATCACATTAAACGTACATAAAAGGAAATACGAAAGTAGAAGCATGCATATATGAATATACATGTGAAATACGATAAGGATAAATAGGCAATTCAATATATAAGGATAAGAGCATATGAAGTACAAATCTGAATCCATCATATTATACAAAGACTCGGGGAAGACACTCTTAGGCAACCGAATACGCTCACTAGGGCTTGCATCTCACCGTTAGCGGTATAAGTTTGATAAGATTGAGACTCGACAAACAAACCATGCCAATCGTCTATTTCATGCAAGAGTTCAACTCAATGTTCACATATAATTCAGCTTACAAACAACCGTCCAATCATACAAATATAACAACATATTCTCTCACGGTAAATGACACGCACTAGCATCATGTACAATAGCAAGACAAGCCAATGGAAGCTCACGGGATAAGACATTTCCCGGAACCGTATACGATAAGACGTTTCGTATACTCATGACCTAGACAAACAAGTTTACGGGATAAGACGTTTCCCGGAATCGTGTACGATAAGACGTTTCGTACACACAAGACTCTAATCCTCTCGGTAGGACGACGATAATAATACGGTCCTAGTCTAAACCTGGCCAGACTCTCGAAATAAGACATGTTCCGATTCGACATGTGGTAAGACGTTCCACATCCAAGACTCGATCATACAAAGACGTCGAGTACCCCAAATTCGGTCAACCTTCACGAAAGAGGCGGAAAGAAATCTATAGTCAAAAGTCAAGCTAGTACGCTACATGCAATGACACCACCTCGCAAGTATACAACATTTGACGGCCGGGTCGATCAACGCATTGCGTTCGCCTCCTAACAACGTCGTCATATCCCCACTAAAACAAATGCACAACGGCATCACGGTTACACTTCACCGCTCCGACATTTAAGTCTAACGGGTATAAAGTATGACCGGGGAATGAGAGTTCAAAACATTGAACAATAAGTGCTCACATCAAATACATAAGGTAAAACCGACTCAAAGTGGGACATATCAAAAACTGTCACAAAACATGCGATACAAGCGAATGAAATATCATATATTCAAAAAATTAATATTATAAGTCACTACGTAAAATTTTACGATAAACGAACCATGCAAACTATTATAAATTACGAGTTTTGGAAATTATAAGAAAAATATACAGCCGCGTTGTCGGCCGGTCAGTGGACCAGCGGCCGGTATCCCGGCTCGCGCTACAAGCATAACACAAAAACTCATAGAAAATGCAGCGTGTTCCAGGCCGGTCTGGGGGCCGGCGGCCGGGCACCCGGCCAGGAGCACATCTACACACAAAAAAGCAAGTTTGGAAACTAACTAAAACAAGGGTCCACTTCAAACGGTCATAACTAGAGTTCTAGATATGGAAATGCAGAAATTTCAAGTTGAGGTGATAGCGTATCCTCTTACGGTTCCAACGATAGGTCACAAGCGCAAAACAAGCAAGTAACGAAGGAAATATGATCATTTTACGAAAAAGGGTCGGTGCAGTGAGTTCCCAGCCGGCCAATGGGGCCGGCGGCCGGGCACCCGGCTGGGACAACATCAACCCGAGAACAACTATACTTAATTATCCATTTTCAATTATAAAAAATAACTACTATAAACTACCAATAATCGATAACCATCATCAACAATCATCAACTAACAACAATCATCAACAATAACACAATTCCTAAGCTTACTAATCATATTCTAAATACGATTTCTAACATAGAAAACACGTAAAACACGTAAATGATATCGAGTAACCCTTTGCCGTTACCTTTACGCATCTTTAATCGATTTCTAAGCCTTCCTAGTCTCCACCTACATACAATTAGATAATAAAAGATGAATATCATTCACCTTGAGAAAGACGGATAATTTGAAAAGCGAGAAAGACGGAAATTTTATTACCAATTAAGGTAGAGGACAATGAGAGCGGAAGATTAACACGGAAATCAACGGATTTGAGCAAGAAATGGATGAGTAGTGAGGAGTTTGAGTTTGATTGAAAATGGGTTTAGGGTTTTGTTTACATGATGAAGAAGAAGGAGAAGAAGTATGTGGAAAAAGATGAGGGAAAAGGGGAGCATAAGGGAGTAAGTAGAAAAACATGGGAAAAAGCCCATACGCGCCTTAAGGCGTAACTCACTCGGAATCTCGCGTAAAGTCCAAATACGAACTCGGAAATTCTAAATTCGCTTCGGAAAATTAAATTCCAAATTAAAATTAAAATTCGCTGAATTAAAAATATTTTTACTATTTAAAATAGGGTACATTTGCGGGTGTTACACTTACGGTATGTGGATTTATTGGATCCTTGAGGAAGAGAGAGTGATCGACTCGGCTAGCTACGGTGTTAATCTTAAGGATGAGATAAACAATACTTATCTAAAATTCATGAAAATAGTGGTCGTGGGTCCGGAGTTGGTATTTCAAGCAAAGGATGGTTCGGTTATTGATAAACCGATTGGTGTTGATTTTTCATCTCTTAAATCCAAATTGGATGCGTTTATGGGGAAATTAATGGAGCGCCTTGATGCGCAAGACAAAATTCTTGGTAATGTTCTGGCAAAAACGTTGGAAACTGTAACCTTGGTGGGCACTCCTAGCTCAAACCGTGACCATGGTGGGTCGGTTGTGAGTGACGAGTTGAAGGTATGGAGGGGAGGTTGATGGTCACCTTTCCAAAATTAAAAGGAATGTGGTGGATGTGCGGCAATAACGTTTTAGGCAACGGGATCAGATGCAGTTCTTGGTAAGTCAAGGAGGTGCATTGGTGAAGAGTGGTGCAGAGATGCGAGATGGGATGCACACCATCAGAGGTTCTATCCATGAAGGTCTGAAACTTTGATGCATGCCTCACTACTCAAGCCACTCATGTTAAGAAATGCTTTGATCATCTTGATAAAATCGAGTACCGTACCCGATCCGGTTACGTCGACCCTACCATCCCTCGTCCTCCCCATATGCCTTAGTTTTTATCATCTTGGTTTGTGTGCACTTGAACTACTTATCCTACTTGTCAATTCGGCCCATTTGGGCTTACTCTAATTCGGCCCATTGACATTAAACTATCCTTTCTTGTGGTTTGTAGTTTAATTGACATTAGGTACTTGATTTTGCTTGCTTATGAATGGTTTAGTATTGCGTATTTGCATATATATTTCTTGCCTTGGAGTATATTATTCTAGTCATTTTATATCTTTGTTCTTGTCTTTTCAATGATTCCAAGAGAGGGAAGAAATGATATGATTTGAGACTTTGCTTAGGCTTACTCCTTGTCAACAACCGTTAAAGTCTTTCAAGTTATAACTTTGGCTAGTTTGTTATGTTCTTGCGATCAACGTTACTATAACTTTGGTAGTATCTTGTTGAGGGGGAACTAAACTTAGTCACAACTCATAAGAGACTTGTCATCATCAAAAAGGGGGAATTTTTGGACCTATGGTATAGTTTTAATAATGACAAGTGTATATATTTGATAATGTGGTTAATTGATAGATTTGATTTTATTGATATATCATATGCATGTAATTGTGTGCTTTAGTCATATTATATCTAACTACAATTACAAGTAAGGAGATCAAAGTTATAAGAGCTTGAGGCATAATAACTTTGAAGATTTCAGTGAGACAAAGTTATAGGAGCTTAAGGTATAACTTTGGAAGTTCATATGCAAAGTTATAGCTATTCTGGTTATAACATTGAAAAAACAATTCAAGCAATATCTACTTCAAATAACACAAGACTCAAGATGGAGAGTCTTTGTGATCAAGATAAAGCGATGATCCGTATATTGAAGATCTTTGTGAAGATTAGATAGTATAGATCGTCATCTAGTGACTATTCCATTAGAGTGATTTTTGAGAAGTAACATTATAACTATTTCACTTATAACTTTACATACTAAGTTCAGAGTTATAGTTATTTCAGCTATAACTTTGAATGACAAAATTGATGCATGATATTGGAAACAAAATCTTTTAAATGTTTTCAAAAAGAGAAAGAGTATTTTATATTTATCAAAAGTTTTATAAAGTTTATGTATTTATGAAATTCTATTGGTTAGTTATACAATTTATGAAATTTTATAAAGTTTAGTTGTGAACCTAATAAGCCCAACTAGTGGTTGTGCCACTTAGGGTTTCGAATTACCTAGGGTCTGTGCCTTTTAGGGTTGCGTGCATATGGACAACAACCTAGGGTTGTGTGAAGAAGAGGAAAATGGCCTCTTTGGCACGTTTTACTCTTTGGATCAAACTAGGGTTTTACAACATACTTTCACAACAATATTTTGAGATAAAAGATAAATATCTTTCTTAAAGGAAAATATAGGGTTTAGAGGTTACCTCTCCTAAGGTTCTACTATAAATACTCCATTGATCTCAATCATTCAACAACACTTTTATGCGCATTTGAGAGAATTTTACAAATTGATTTTAAACAAACTTTGAGCAAAATATTTATTATTTTATTGTTTGTTTCGAAAAAGTGTAGCATCAATCTTTGTCAATCACTCGTGTGAAATACGTTATTGGATAATAGTACATCACATAATCATACTTATTCTTTAACGAGAATCTTTGTGCGTTATATTGTACTTTCTTATTAACGTAAGATAGTATAAAGTATTTAGCGATACTCAATCTAATTTATAATCATACTTGATTATACGAGTGGGTTGATAATTTATGTAATCCGTAGAGAAGTACTAAGAATTTTTAATATAGAATAGTGGACGTAGGTTTCGATTTGTGAAACTGAACCACTTCAAAAATCTCTTGTGTCCCTCTTTATTTCGTTACTCGCATAATTCATTGATTAATTAATTTGTTGATTTTACTCAATACAATCCAGTAATTAATTATACATCATATAAATCGAAAGAGTGGGGCTAGTTTTTAATACTCAATTCACCCCCACCCCCACCCCCCCTCTTTCGTATTCAATCAATAGACTCTACAGAATCATAACTAGCTTAAACCCAGTCGGCTTCCGGGACTTGGCTCTCAAGTGGTATTCTCAAAGATGGCACTTCTAGCTCGACAGGTTGGACTGCCTCCATACCATATGTCAAATAATACTGGGTTGCACCCGTTGCAGTTCTGATTGAAGTTCTATACCCCCATAGCGCAAAAGGTATTTTATCTAGCCACTCACGGTAATTTTCAGTTATCTTCTTGAGAATGACCGTAACTGTTTTATTGGCAGCTTCTACCGCACCATTAGTCTGAGGTCGATATGGTGATAATTTGTGCCGTCTATTTTGTATTTTTCGAGCAATTCAGCAGTTTCCGCCTGGAAGTGGGTTCCGTGATCACTGATCATTTCATGTGGTACCCCATATCTGCAGATGATGTCATTCTGAATGAACTTTGCTACTTGCTTCGCAGTTAACACTTTGTAAGATTTAGCTTCCACCGACTTTGTGAAGTAGTCAATTGCGTTCAAGATGAAACAATGGCCTTCCAGAAGGGTTTACTTTTCCAATGATGTCAATTCCCCAAGTCGAGAAAGGCCAGGGTGACGTCATGCTATAAAGAACAGAAAGTGGCGTGTGTTGCACATTTACGAATAGCTACCAATTGTGGCAATGTCTTACATGTTTTTGACAATCTATTTCCATTGTCGTCCAATAATACCCAAGTCTCATGATCTTTCAAACTAGCATGTGAGCGTTCATGTGTTGCCCACATTCTCCGTCATGGACTTCCTCCATAGCCCTTTCTGATGTTGCCTTGTCGATACACAACAACAAAACCCCTTGTGCGGTCTTTTTTAATAACTGCTCGTCGTTAGTCTTAAGGAATTGAGCTGACAACATGCGTAGTGTGCGTTTTCCACCCGTGTCTAGATCTGTAGGGTATTCTCTCGTGTCTTTGAATTTGAGAATCGATGCATACCGGGGTTCGACTTTATTTCCCTCGACATTGTCAATTGCACTAATATAAGCTGGCATGGATCTTCGTTCGACACACATAGGCGTACTATCCATGTGATCAGGAATGTTTATCAATGCCGCTAATTTTGACAATGCGTCAGCGAATTGATTTTCTTCCCTTGGGAGATGGGCGTATTGTATCTTATAGAAAAGCTTTTCGAGCTCTTCTATCCTGGCTTGATAGGGTGCCAAATTGGCACTCTTGATTTTCCAGGATCCCGTGACTTGGTTGGTAACCAAAGACGAATCCCCATGCACTATCAACTGTTTTATGCCTAGTTCTTTGGCACTGTGTAGACCTAGAAGACACGCTTCATATTCTGCGGCGTTGTTTGTGACTGTGAAGTCTAACTTGACTGACACTGGTACATGTTCCCCTTTTGGCGAAATGAGAAGGACACATATTCCGTATCCCATGCAGTTTGATGCCTCATGAAAATAAAGATCCTTATAAATCATCCTTGATGTGTACTACATCCTCGTCCAGGAATAACCACGTGTCGATAATTTCTGATTCTTCGATTGGGTTATCGGCGAGGAAATCGGCGACAACCCTTCCCTTTATTGCTTTCAATGGTACATATTTAAGATCGAATTCATATAGCATGAGAGTCCATCTCGACATTCTGCCGTTTAGTACTGGTTTTTCAAACAAATACTTGACTGGGTCCATTCTGGTGTATATGCTTACGCTATGACTGATCATGTAGTGCCTTAACTGCTTTGTCGCCCATACCAAGGCTAGGCACGTCTTCTCGACTATGGTGTACTTCGATTCATATTCCAAGAACTTTTTACTAATATATTAAATTGCTTTTTCTTCTTTGTCTATAGTTTAGGCCAACATCGCCCCCATCGCGGTATCTGTAACTGTTAGATACAACGACAATGGCAACTTGGCCACTGCTGGACTAAGGACTGGTGGAGAGGACAATACTTCTCTTATCTTATCGAAGGCAGCTTGACATTCCTCATCTCAAGTTACGTGTTCCCCTACCTTTAGTTTCTTGAAGATCGGTTTGTATATCATTGTGAACTTTGCAATGAATCGGCATATGTATTGCACTCGACCGAGGAAGCCTCGGATGTCCTTCTCATTTTTGGGATGGGGCATTTCCATAATGGCTTTAATATTTGATGGGTCGACTTCGATGCCACGGTGGCTAACAATGGAAACCCAAAAGCTTGCCAGAGGTGACCCAAACACATATTTCTGCGGGTTCAATTTGTACGTCCTAGATCTCTAATTAGACTCCTTTAATTAGTTCATTAAATTACATCAACTTAGTGATTTAGGATCTAGTTATCATGCATGCAAATATAAAAGCATAAATATAAATATAAGAAGAAATTTCCTTACAATGAGAAAATTTCGGTCAAATGGGCACGATAAGAAACTCTTTTCTTATTGTTCTTGAGCGTGGAAGTAGTGGATGATCCCCCAAAAACAACCTCCAAAGTAGAAGGTCTCCTTCTTGTTGCACCCAAGATTAAACCCAAATAATCATACCTTATTATTAACTAGATAATAAGTAAGACATTATACTACTAATATTATTGTATTACTACACTAGTAATATGATATGAATATTAGTTTGCATCTGAGTTTTAAAGAGAACTTGAGTTAGTGATAGAAGTAAGAAATAAGCAAGTGAAGTAAGCCTCCAAAATTGAACAACTTTTGTTCTATATATAGGCCATTTTGGCTGGCACCCATAAGCTCCAAAAGGGCTCCATTTTGCTTATTTTTATACTTGTGTAAGATGGTAGAGTGTGGGTTATGTAGTGATGATTAAAGCATGAAAGTCATGTCACAACCAAAATGGAGTATTGTGTAAGAAAAGAACAATTATCATTCTCTTCTTCACATGCCATGACCGGCCATCATATGTCCATTATGGACCATTTTGATTTTTGATATTTGTCCCACAAATACTTATTAATCATATGTTTAATTATCTAATATAATTAAGTATTAATTTGATCATGTAACAATTATATCTCTCAAATTAATAAATAATATATACTTAACTTTTAAGTGATATTTTACCATTATATCAATATATAATGGGTCCCACAATGCCCTGCTAATTTATTTTACAACTCCTTGTAAATATAATTAAGTAATTACCTCTATCTCAAAATATATGCATAACCTCAACTTATTTAATCAATTAACGATTAAATCACTAAATAAAATCTTATTTAATCGTATTAAATAAGGCGTAAAATTTATTCAGTCAGTTATCATATAATTGACTAATAAACTTAAGTGGAATGAGTTCCTAACTCAATTTCCAATAAATAACTCTCGTAACTAAACACACATATCAAATATATGTAATGCCCTAATTAAACTGTATCATATACAAATAATTAGTATTCTTTTTGGGTCTCATCCTTTAGGTGTGACGCAAAGGGATCAGTTGATCACCGCCGTCATACGACAATAACGTCAAACTCTAATCAGCTTAGCGTTACCGATTTACGTTAATCAACTGACGTGGAGTATCAAAATATACTAAACATGCCACGTATATTCCAAATGCGTTTCATTATATAAATGCAGTATTGTAGAGGACACTTACTCCAACGATCTCCCACTTGTCCGATACAAATTGTGCATGTAGCTACACTATTCTGGAGGACTCCTACTCCAACAATATCTCCCGCTTGTCTCGACAAGTTGTGTGCTACCGATTCTCTTGTTTCTTTTGTGTTACATCCTCCCACTCATCGGAAGGTCTCTTACAGGTCGCACTTGCGATTGGAAATTATAAATAGAGTGGTTTTCTCGATCTGGGAGAGTAATTGTCTGACCGAAAAATCTACCAGAGATCTCTTCCGAGCGTGGCCACGCATTTCCAGTTACTACTCCTCGAGTGGCCCGAAGATGTTAATACCCAACGTGGGTGGACAATTTTATACTCACTGTAAACTCCAAACATATGGAACACATGGAACGTGAGTCTCAATTGGATTTGATTGCAAACGACTCGTCATGCTCAAAGCATGTGAAATGTCGGATTAAGTATACATCACAACGTATATAATTGATCCCGCAGCGGAAGCGAAAGGAATCATTTATCATGTGTTCAACTTCCTTAAACTAGTCAAAGATCTTATTAATATAAGAATTTTGACTTAATGCTAATATCCTTTTAGTTTTATCTCAATAAATCCAGATATCTAAAAGATGTATTCTACTTCTCCAAAATCTTCCATCATCTAAAATGATCAATATGTCTCCACATATAAGACTGATGAAAACCACATTACTCCCACTAAACTTCATGTATAAACATAATTCCTCGAGATATCGAGAAATATTTTATGACATGATTGACACACTAATTCCAACGCTTTAGTGCTTACTTAAGACATCCTCTTAAGATTGGAAATTAACTTAGGATATTAGGATCTACGAAACCACAGGTGAATATAAAATTTACTACCTCTTCAAGAATCGTATTCAAGAAGGTGGTTCTTGAGATCCAATTGTCATCATACTACTATGAAATGCTGCAATCGCTAAGTATATTCGAATGGATCAAAGAACTAAGGTTGGTGTAAAACTCTTTGCCTACCAATCTAGTTATGAGAAAACATCTCTATGTTCATCCATGTAGATTTTGATTTGTGTTAAAAAAAATCTATTTACACCGAAGAAGTCGTACTTCTTCAAGTAAAATTTACCAGGTCACATACCTGACCATCATGCATGGAGTCCATTTCGAATCGCATGACTCTAAGCCATAGCAAGAAGTTGGGACTAGAAACAGTCTTTTATATGTCACATATTAGAACTCATCACTATTAAGGAGTGATAAAATTCCACCTGACCTCTTTGGTTCCGAAGAAACAACTACTGAACAAGCAATGAGGAAACTTTTTCCGGACCATATGCTCATTTTGTGGCTCTTGAAACATTTTCTCCCATTCTGTCTTATCAAGAAATAATCGTATTTTTTATTGAAAGACAGCATCACGAGCCACAAACGCTTTGTTCTCGTGGTTAACGTAGGATTATTGAGCACTTGTTTCATACGGATAACTTACAAATTAGGTACGCTACCCACCCATATCGTATATGGAATGAAATCAGACTGTTTTAAATGTGCTTTAATATGGTGAGAAAAAAAATAGCAGACAAAATAATAAAAGCCCAATGTTAGTCAAGTGGCTCAGTGTGACTTGACAAAGAGAAAACCATATCGTATAAGGTTCTGTTTCTCTATTCAACGTCTTATCTCATAATGTGTGTTAGAGAAGTTAACTTGTGAAGCCAATTCACAATACTTTTGGTGAAAATCTAAGTCAATACTTAGATATTTCTATTACGATTTGGTCGTAAGTCCTTGATCTAATACTCTTGGTAGTTAATTATTTCTCATTGAAGCTCTTTGAACTTTTCAAAGATTTCTCATAGCACCTCATTAAGTAGAACCAAATACAACATCTACTTAAATCGTCGGTAAATAAAGTGAAGTAGTCATAACCGTCTCTGGTTCTGATTGTTATTGGACCACACATATCCTTATGTAAGAGGGCCAATAACTCACTAGTTCGATTTCCTTTTCAATAGAAAGGGCACGAATCATCTTGCCTTGAATACAACATTTGCACACACCATAAGATTCAAAATCAAATGGTTTAGGGATAGTAGTCAATACTAGCCTCTTAATGTGCTATACAATCCAGAATTAAGATTAGATTAAGGTCACCAATTTTGAGCCTTTTACAATCTATATGACAAGTAATTTCTAGTTTAGGTTAAGAATATAATTACCTTTGATTGGTATGGCTTAACCATTGACCAAGTACAGGCATAAAAAGATAAAACGCTTGTTCTATTCACAAAAGTGAAACACTTGTGTCGTACACTAAGGTTGATACTATATTCTTATTTAGAGGTCGTGTACATAATAACTTTTATTAAAGTATACCTCTAAATCCAAAACTAGATTCACCACATTATAACTTTTATATGTTCTCTATAGAAATAAAACTACAATAGTTATATTTCTCTAGTAGCTCGACATTTAATCATGGCTAGTCGTCGCACGAATCATTATTATATGCATTGAATACGTTGATGAGAACCATAATAGGTATCTAATACCCAAAAATTGCATTTAACAAAATAAATGTCGATCATATAGATATTATGGGTGAAAGTACTATTAGGTGTAGTACACCTAATTTCTCCAGAAAAATTGGGACAGATTCTTTTCTAGTGTCTTACACAGTAAAATAGAATCATCAAAAGTTGGGTTTGACACCTTGCTTCGATTTTGACTTTACTATTCAAAATAGACTTGCCTTTTTCCCTCGCCTTGTGCCAACATCGTGCCAATCTACTCTTGAACCTCGTTTTATTCTTAACAATTAAGAATATAAACATCTCTCTTAGAACTCCCACTCACTTTTATGAATCTCTACTTAGACAAGTAGATTAGAATTATTCTTCATTTCATTCATGGTTTTACCTTCAAAAGGATAAACCTTTCATGAAGTGACTACGGTATTTGGTTATTCATCATTTTAAATAAATCGAATAACCTAGTTGTCCCAACTGATTTGGCCTATTTTGTGGTAAGCCACGATAAGGAGCATTATGACGACATACCAAAAATACAAATATTTCCTTTGGAGCAAAAAGATTGATGCACCATTGTAATAAGAAGACGTCATTTTAAAGATTTCAAAATGATTTTGACAAAATGTGACATATTCGTATACTCTTCATAAGAGACATTTGCAATGGTGAATATGAGGATCAAAAGAAAATAGTCATTTTGTCTTTAGCAATGGTGGTTTAAACGGAGATTTAAATCGCAATCAAAAATGATACCGTATAAATTAATGGAAACTCCTTTCCACGATTGAACGGATTTACAAGTTTGTAGAAGAATAAAATATTTGTCATTCAAAAGAAAATAGTCATTTTGTCTTTAGCAATGGTGGTTTAAACGGAGATTTAAATCGCAATCAAAAATGATACCGTATAAATTAATGGAAACTCCTTTCCACGATTGAACGGATTTACAAGTTTGTAGAAGAATAAAATATTTGTCATTGGGCGAATAAAATAAATATCAACGGAAAATAAACATTCATTGCTTATATATAATTCACTTGTAAAACAATTTAACAAGTCACTCATATAATGACCCCTCACGAACTTATATAAGTGATTCCGAGACCTGTATTTTAGATAAAAATGAACATGTTATGCCACTTTTATGTAATAAACGGTAAGTCAACATTTTGACTAATTCTACCCTTAGAACTCTCGGTCGACGGATTTCTACCAAATTCATCTACTAGTCCCGGGATAACGCTTATCCCGTTAAGTCCAACACAATTTAGGCATGTGATCGCATCACCCTACTTACTTGAGTTAAAAAGGGTCCACGTTGTGGTTGCCCTAATGAACACGGGGTTCATAGGTGCTTCAATTGGTAAGGCTAAATCTCAATTTCTTTCAAGTTATGTGAGAGGTCTTGTCAATTTAGTTATTAATTACCTATAAGTGAACTAAATCGATGAATTTTGAATAACGTTGAATTGACAATCGAGAAATAAAGAATGCATGTTGGCGATTTTGGCATTAGCGAAAAAACATAAAAAAAATAATAAATCCTAGTATGGCCACCAAGCTAATCTAGTTAACTAGATTATTACAAAATCGGAAACCAACTCTTTGGCCCCTTGCCTCTTCATGGAACTTGCTTCAAAAAGGCACCGTCTTTTGGAACACCGACTTCGGGAATCTCCGTCTTCATAATAATTAATTACAAAAAGATACAAATAAAATTCCTATTATACATTTGATCTAAAAATGAGATTAAATTGTTACAAACGGCGATACGAGATCACAAATAAAATTACAACCGAATCGGTATTCCCTTACATTACGGGTAATACCGATTAAAATAATCTAGGCCATACTAGGTACAACTTGCATTAAAAAATAAATAAATGACATTCATTCATTCAAAAATAACAACATAAATAAAATGCTGTAAAAATCATGCCAAAATCGCCCTTAATACTTATCATGCTCATTCTAACTCGGTTTTATGGATTTTATCGATTTGTTAACCATTAAAAATCAATAATCAACACTTAAATCGTATTTAAGCTCAAGCTAATTATCTAAAGTGATTTAGAACTCAAAATTTGTCCCCACTAATTTTTTTTATATTTAATTAAGTTTGAATTGATCGTATTTGCTAAATATAGAGTTTTAATCACAACATTTATGAAATAAACCCAAAATAAAATTTAAACATCATAAATATTTGAAACCAAAAAATTTTGCACATTCTGGAACATTACCAGGAACTTCAAATATAAAAAACATTTGTCCAAAAATTTTAATTAATTTTATGAACAAATAACTTTGTATTCAACGATTTTATCATATAAAAACAATTAAATATAGTAAAACAGTGAAACAAAGTATAAACGTTCACCAAGATGATATAAACCAGATTATAAAATGTACCAAAAATTTTCAAGACCATAAAAGAACGTTTCAATTTTATGAACATAATAATCTCACTTTATTGACTTTTATCTCATAAAAATCAATAATCATGCAAAACTTAATTAAAAATCACGAACTTTTACATACAGTATGTACAACATGCATGTGAGATCATATAAAAAATTCATCACCAGAATCAACATGAAACTGTTTTAAAGGCATATTAACATGATTTAAAGGCCATAAATCAAAATAAATAACACATCAATCCCTAAAATCACCAAATTTGACCACAACCATTTTGCGGTCATTAGGTATGCATGAAAATCAAAAATTTTTGTGCAAACCATTTTTAACACAAAGTTTCGATTTTACTTAAGTTATCGTATAACTCGATTTTAATGCTTAAAATCAACATGCATGTAACAATTGAGCTCTGATACTACATGTAAGTCCTAGACCTCTAATTAGACTCCTCTAATTAGTTCATTAAATTACATTAACTTAGTGATTTAGGATCTAGTTATCATGGATGCAAATATAAAAGCATAAATATAAAGATAAGAAGAAATTTCCTTACAATGAGAAAATTTCGGTCAAAATGGGCACAATAAGAAACTCTTTTCTTATTGTTCTTGAGCATGGATTAGTGGATGATCCTCCAAAAACAACCTCCAAAGTAGATGGTCTCCTTCTTGTTGCACCCCATATTAAACCCAAATAATCTTACCTTATTATTAACTAGATAATAAGTAAGACATCATACTACTAATATTATTGTATTACTACACTATTAATCTGATATGAATATTAGTTTGCATGTAAGTTTTAGAGAGAAGTTGAGTTAGTGATAGAAATAAGAAATAAGCAAGTGGAGTAAGCCTCCAAAATTGAACAACTTTTGTTCTATATATAGGCCATTTTGGCCGGCACCAATAAGCTCCAAAAAGGCTCCATTTTGCTTATTTTTATACTTGTGTAAGATGGTAGAGTGTGGGTTATGTAGTGATGATTAAAGCATGAAAGTCATGTCACGATCAAAATGGAGTATTGTGTAAGAAAAGAACAATTATCATTCTCTTCTTCACATGCCATGACCGGCCATCATATGTCCATTATGGACCATTTTGATTTTTGATATTTGTCCCACAAATACTTATTAATCATATGTTTAATTATCTAATATAATTATGTGTTAATTTGAGCATGTAACAATTATATCTCTCAAATTAATAAATAATATATACTTAACTTTTAAGTGATATTTTACCATTATATCAATATATAATGGGTCCCACAATGTGCAGTTAATTTATTTTACAACTCCTTTTAAATATAATTAATTAATTACCTCTATCTCAAAATATATGCATAACCTCAACTTATTTAATCAATTAACGATTAAATCACTAAATAAAATCTTATTTAATCGTATTAAATAAGATGTAAAATTTATTCAGTCATTTATCGTATAATTGACTAATAAACTTAAGTGGAATGAGTTCCTAACTCAATTTCCAATAAATAACTCTCGTAACTAAACACACATATCAAATATATGTAATGCCCTAATTAAACTGTATCATATATAAATAATTAGTATTCTATTTGGGTCTCATCCTATAGGTTTGACCTAAAGGGGTCAGTTGATCACTGCCGTCATACGACAATATCGTCAAACTCTAGTCAGCAGAACGTTACCGATTTACGCTAATCAACTGACGTGGAGTATTAAAATTTACTAATCATGCCACGTATATTCCTAATTAGTTTCATTATATAAATGCACTATTTTAGAGGACAGTTACTCCAACACAATCTCATGTTGTACTTCCGCAACCTCTCGAAGAATTTTCGTAAGGAACTAAGATGGCCATCACATTCCTTCGACTTCACAATCATGTCATCGACATACACTTCTACTTCTTTGTGAATCATATCATGTAGCAACGTCGTTGTCGTTCTTTGGTAGGTAGCCCCAGCATTTATCAACCCAAATGGCATAACCGTGTAACAATAGGTTCCCCATTGTGTCACGAAGGCGGTTTTGTGCATATCTTCCTCGGCCATCTTTATCTGATTGTAACCGGCATAACCATCCATGAAGGACAATAATGCGTGATTCGCGGTGTTGTCAACCAAGATATCGATGTGAGGTAGAGGGAAGTCATCTTTTGGACTGGCTTTGTTTAAGTCACGAAAGTCCACACAAACGTGAACGTTTCCGTCTTTCTTTGGAACCAGAACTACGTTAGCTACCCAATCTGAGTATTCGAACACTTTGATGAACCCGGCTTTTAACTTTTTATCGACCTCTTCTTTGACCTTCAAGGACCATTCGGTACGCATTTTACGTAGCTGTAGAGTGTATTGATCGAATACGAAAGAAGGGGGGTGAATTGAGTATTAAAAACTAGCCCCACTTTTTCGATTTATATGATATGTAATTAATTATTTGATCTTATAGATTAAAATCCACTGATTACTTAATCAAAGTAAGCACAAGTAACGAAATAACGAAAATAAAGAAAGTAAAGAGAGAGACACACGGACTTTTGAAGTGGTTCAGTTTCACAAGTCAAAACCTACGTCCACTATTCTAGATTAATTATCTTTAGTACCTTTCTCCGGATTACAAAAATTATCAACCCACTCGTATAATCAACTATGATTATAAATCAAGGTGTGTATCGCTAAATACTCTATACTATCTTACGTTAATAAGAAAGTACAATATAACTCACACAGATTCTCGTTAAAGAATTGTAAGATTATGTGATGTACTATTATCCAATAACGTATTTCACGCGAGCGATTGACAAAGATTGATGCACGACTATTTTGAAAAACAAACACTAAAAATAATAAATATTTTGCTCAAGGTTTTCTTTAAAACGATTTTGGAAAATTCTCTCAGTGTATGTGTGTTTGTCGTGTGTACTATTGATTGAGAAGGGAAGGAGTATTTATAATAGAAGAATAGGAGATAGAAATCTAAAACCCTAGCTTAATATTTAAGAAAGAGATTTATCTTTTAATATCTCAAAATATTATTGCTTTATCTTTTAGAAATATATTTATCTTTAATATCTCAAAATATTGTTGTAAAGATATAGTAGAATCCTAGATTAAGGTAAACAAGGAAACAAGCCTAGGTTGGCCAAAATTCCTATCTACACGAAACCCTAGGAGCACGCAACCCTAGGAGGCACAATCCTAGGTTTACACGAAACCATAGGTGGCTCAAATCCTAAGTGGGCTTATTAGGTTAACAACAAATTGAGATAGAATATATTAGAAACCCTAGGTAGCATGACAACCCATAAGTTGCATTACTAACCAATAGAATCTAATAAATATATTCTCTATTCAAACTTTTGATAAATATAAAAATACTCTTTCACTTTTGAAAACATTTAAAATATTTATTTCCAAAATCATGCATCAACATTTATCATCCAAAGTTATAGGTTAAAGCTATAACTTTGAACTTAAAATCACTCTAATGGAATAGTTACCGAATGGCGACCTATACTATCTAATCTTCAAAAAGATCTTCAGTATACGGATCATCTCTTCATCTTGATCACAAAGACCCTCCATCTTGAGTCTTGTGTTATTTGAGGTTGATCTTGCTTGAAACGTTTCTTTAAAGTTATAAACAGGTAGCTATAACTTCCATGTAAACTTCCAAAGTTATTCCTGAAGTTCTTATAACTTTGTCTCACAGAACGTGTCAAAATTATGCCTGAAGTTCTTCTAACTTTGATCTTCTTTCTCGTAATTGTTGTTAGCTATAATAAGACTAAAACATACAATTACATGCATATGATATATTAAGTAAAGCACATTATCAAGTAAACACATGTCATTATCAAAACTATAAAATAGGTCCAACAAATTCCCCCTTTTTGATGATGACAAGTCTCTTATGATTTCTCTTAACATTGTGACTAAGTATGGTTCCCCCTCAACAAAACACTCCCAAAGTTATAGCAACTTTGATCGCAAGAACATAACAACTTAGCCAAAGTTATAACTTGAAAGACTTTAAGAGATAACGAGTCTTGACAAGGAGCAAGCTTAAGAAAAGACTCAAATCATATCATTTCTTCCCCCTCTTGGCATCATTGAAAAGACAAGAACAAGGATATAAAATGACTAGAATAACATACTCCAAGGCAAGAAATAGATATGCAAAATACGCAAATACTAATGTTGCACACCCTCGCGAATGCAGAAATATAAAAACTAACAAGAATGTGAATTATATAGCGGAAAGTGAAGTTTAAAAAAAACTTTTATACATGCAAGTTAAATAAAACGAGGAGTGTCAAAATATTACAACTAAGTGCGGAAAAGAACAAAGAGACGGAGTCTCTCAAAATGTTAACAAAGAACAAGGGTTTAGCAAATAAGCTAAAATCGTCTAGAGGTTAATCTTCCAGGGACAACGCCCGCTAGCTCACACCCGAACCCCAAAACATCATATCCAAAAAGGCATCCAAGCAAGCCACCTGTTCATTCATGAAAAACATGAACGCCACAGTCAGTGGGGGGTAACTCCGGGTTCTCCCAGCCATATCACCTTTAACGTACATATAAGGAAATACAAAAGTAGAGCATGCATATATAGATATACATGTGAGTTACAATAAGAAAAGATAGGCAATCCAATATATAATGATAAGATCATGTAGAATACAAATCCGAATCCATCATGCGATACAAAGACTCGGGAAAGACACTCTTAGGCAATCGAATACGCTCACTAGGGCTTGCATCTCACCGTTAGCGGTATAAGATTGATAAGATTGAGACTCGACAGACAAACAAAGTCAAGTCATGCGATGATTACACAAATCCAACATATTATC
>JAIUZE010012140.1:0-26213 GCA_022085475.1 Heliosperma pusillum | reverse complement strand
ATCGTCATCTATTAATTCATATGATTGGGGAGAATTAGACTTATATGGGGGGCTAAAAAAGCATAGGAGAAAGTACACTCACATGGGGGGGCTGAAAAAGCATAAGGAAAATTGATTGGCTTACATCTTTTAAACTTGGGTTATTTCTTTTGCCCTTTGCGCTTTTGAATTTGAGCCATGATTTCATTGAGTTGCTCTTGGATTCTCAACCGCCGGTGAGTTTCTTCCCGAGATTGGGATGCCATAAAGTCAAAGATAATCCATAGTTCCTCTCCTATCTTCTGATAAAGACTTCCACCACTCAATTGCATAGCCAGGCTACGACACTCAATGAGCATTTCATGAAGCACGACATATTTCATATAGGTCTCATCAAGGGTATACCCAAGAGAGATAATATTGTTAGAATAGCTATAAAATCGGTCGAGGTATTCATGGAAAGGCTCATTCTCGCATTGTGGAGGTTGGAAATAGATAGTCATTGACAGAAAATAAAGCAATCCCTTTGAAAGAAAATATTCCTATTACCTGAAAAGAGTCACTATACTACAAGGAAAAGGTGAGAAAAATCTCAAGGAACAAGTGTTCCTCGATACAAAAGAAAAGAAAAAAAAAAGAAAAAGACAAGGTAAAACTCTACTAATCACAAATAAACAAAACCGTGCTTCCCGGCAACGGCGCCAAAATTTGACAGGGTTGTCGCGTACTTTAATCAAAGATAAATAACCCTGACTAGGCTAACAACAAATTAATGTAATTAGAGAAGTAAGGGGTCGATCTCGGGGAGACGGGAGATACTTGTGAATAGTTATGGTTAGAACTCTAACTTGTACGATTGGCAAATGTTTGTCACTAATTACTAAATGCTATAATGATAACAATACAATAAAGAAAAGAATCTAGGGAAGTAGGTTCACACATGTAGATTAACCTATTGATGAACTTGGCTTTAAAATTGTAAATAATTCATTGTGCTTCGTAAGAATGATGTGTTCCATTAAATCATCGCTCCGATGGTCTCGCAGGCTTTTAGGCAATGTACTAGGTCTTCATCCACCATGTCATGCTTTGTCTATCCATTCACGTATCTCTCCCTTGGCACAAGAATTCCATTTTAGTCCTGATTTGGCCCAGAAATGTTAGCTATCGTACAATCCCCCCCCCCCCCCACAACCTGCATAGACACAATGTTTTAAAGGATAAACTTCTTTTATCCAAATTATCATCTTTTAATCAACCTAACATGCTACCCTCCCCGTCGCAAGGTTAGACCGGTGCCTCCTTCTGCTGATTCACCCTGACCGGGCCCCTCAGATTCATCCCACCTGACGACTGCTCCACCTGATAACGGACATCCTCCCCGCTAGAAATGAAACGCTAATGTAAAAGACGAGAAATAAGCTTACCGGAAAGGTAGGAAGCAAAAGCTCCAACATGGATATAAGAACTTGAATAGGAAATGCAAACCCGGAAACTTGAGTTCCAATTACAAGTAGAACCATACAATTGAAGAAAACTTAGAACTAATCTAAACTAGAGAAATCTAAAACTAAACTAAACTAAGAAAGATGAGAGAAAGAAGAAAAACTAATCTAATCTAATGTTGTGTGGAGGCTAAGGTTTTTGTACATCTTAGTTGTGTGGAGGCTAGGCTATTTATAGGGTTAAGAGGCTGCTCAAATGTGTTTGGATTCATGCCCATTAAACAAGCCATTAAGCCTTGCATTAAAGAGAGGTAGATGAAGAGAAGATGCGTTCATCAGCAGACTTCCCCGATCGGGGAAGGGGTAATCCGATAGGGTAAGTTGTCAGTTCAGAATTTTGACTTTCGTTTGATCTTCCCTTGGTACGTGACTTGATCTACCTTGACTCCATTGACTTTAGATTGAACGGGGGACGTTACTAAACCCTCTGGCCTCATTTCCTCCTATTTGGGCCTGATCATGTCCCCAAGGGTTTAAGGGTCGGAGCATGAGGTTGAGAAGACTTTCGTGACGAATAGCAAAATCGGCGCAAACTTGGCCATATGAGCTCAGAATGACTGAAAACTTGTTTCCCTTTGAGAGGACCTTTAGATCTTAAAGATATCATCTTAACCCACGTAATCGTCCTTCTTAGCTTCGTCCTTGCTCTATTTCCTTCAATATGAGGGATTTGAAGTACGGAAACGACTCAATTCCTACAAATGACATTAAAGCACGAGAAATACTGCAAAGGAGAGATTAGCTCATAAAACCACTTCTTAAAGTGGATAAACCATATCAAATCGAGCTAAAATGAGGGGATAAAATCATACAAATATTCACTTATCAGTAACATGCATGCAAATATAAAGACATTTATATAAAAGAAGAAATTTCCTCACATTGATATGGAAATTAAGTGGGCACAACAAGAACTCCTTCTTGTTGTTCTTGAGCTATTAATATGGATGAACAAGAATAATCTCCAAATTAGAAGACCTCCTTCAAGTTGCACCAAGATGATACCAAAATTCTACCCTTATTATTAACTAGATAATAAGATAGATATTATGCTACTAATATTAGTATATATTACTACACTAGTAATACTTAGAAAATATTAGTATTATGAGAGTTTTAGTGAGAGGATGAATTTTAGAGAGAAGTGTGAATTAAGCACAAAAATGAAGTAAGTGAAAAATGAACAACCATTGTCCATTTTAAGGACAAAGTGGCCGGACCTCATGGGTCCAAATGGCCCCTTATTTTGTTTATTTTAATCACATGCAATGTAGTAGAGTATGGTAGTGTATGTAATGATTTGTAATGTATGATATGTCATTATCATAAGGTTGCTTGTTTGCATAAACAAGAACAAATATCATTACTACTACTACTACCATGACCGGCCCTCACATGGCTCAAAATGGTCCATTTTGATTTTTGATATTTGTCCCACAAATACTTATTAATCATATTTTTAATTATCTTATATAATTAATGTGTTAATTTGATCATATAACAATTATATGACACAAATTAATAAACAATATGTACTTAACAATGTAAGTGATATTTTACCATTATATCTATATATAATGGGTCCTACAATGCTTAGTTAATTTATTTCACAACTCCTTGTAAATATAATTAACTAATTACCTCTATCTCAAAACCTCAACTAATTTAGTAATTTAACGATTAATTACTAAGTTAAATCTTATTTAATCATATTAAAATAAGATATAAATTTATTAGTCAATTACCGCATAATTGCAAAATAAACTTAATCGAATTTGAGTTCTTAACTCAATTTCTAACAATTAACTCTCGTACATATCGAATATATGTAATGAACTAATTAACTGTATCATATACAAATAATAGTTACTATTTGGATTTCATCCTTTAGGTGTGGACCGAAAAATGGATCAGGTTGAATCACCGCCGTCATACGACAATAACGTCAACACTCATTAGTCAGCCAACCGTTATTGATTTACGTTAATCAACTGACTAATCATATATATAGTCAATAAATATCCCAATTATATTCCTTAATAAGATTTATTATGTAGCGCACTATTGTGGAGGACACCTACTCCAACAATCTCCCACTTGACTGACACAAGTGTGCGTCACCAATTCTCTTATCTCTTTATCACATCTCGCTGTCAACGCAAGGTGTTTTTCAGGTCGCACTTGCGATTGATTATATCTAGAGTGGTTTTCTCGATAGGGAGGGTAACTTTTTGACCAGAAAATCTACCATAAGATTTCTTTCCGAGCGTGGCCACGCATTTACAGTAACTTCTCCTCGAGTGGCCTAAAGATGTTTGTACCCAACGTGGGTGGTCAATTCCTGTTGATACATCTACTCTGTATGATGCAGATCACCATGATCCAGAAGATGTCCATCGCCTCCTTTTATGGCACGACCTAGAACATCAACCAAAACCAATCGAAAACTGCACCGACTCAGATAGACGATCGCCAGTCAAAAAAATTGACTCATAGGAATAAGATAGAAGACCCTGCCACGACCAGGTCTCAAATAATTGATTTAAGGGTCTCATACAGTCTGTCTATGTAAACGACCAGTCATCTCCATGACCCCATGGTGCTGAACCAACCATCGATCGACTTACAATCAAGTCACTTCGAGACGTCACCTCATCGAGTGACTAGGGACAAAATACTAAGTTTGTCCTATTCACTTGAATAGGGTCTAACATTGTCTTACAATCTATTCGGATAAACAAAGTATTAAATTTAGTCAAACTAAATAAAAAAAGTTTATAATAAAACTCGAACAATGAATGCAATTATCATATATGAAATAATTAATACAGCATTCAATTATTACATATTACATAATCTAAAGAAATTCTGGTACACGTCTCAATCCCATTGTGACGACATGACCATCATGCTTAGCTTTTGATAAAGGCTTGGTTAAAGGATCAGCAATGTTGTCATCTGTCCCAACCTTACAAATGTCAATTTCCTTTCTGTCCACGTAATCTCTAATGACATGATATTTCCTAAGTACATGTCTAGACTTGTTACTAGAATTGGGCTCTTTGCTTGAAAAATAGCCCAATGTCATACAATAAAATCGTGATAGGATCTTTTTGGCAGTAGGGACTACTGTTAGTCCTTCCAAAAATTGCCGAATCCACACAGCTTCCTTTCCAGCTTCAGACGCTGCAAGGTACTCTGCTTCTGTTGTAGAATTCGCTGTAACGCTTTGCTTGAAACTCTTCCAGCAAATAGCTCCTCCATTCATCATATAAATGTAGCCGGATTGGGATTTCATATCATCCCTATCTGTTTGGAAACTAGCATCTGTGTAACCTTTTACACGTAACTCAGTCTCGCCTCCAAACACTAAGAACGAATCCTTGGTCCTTCTCAAGTACTTAAAGATGTTCTTTACGGCTATCCAGTGACTCTCACCTGGATTTGCTTGGTAACGACTTGTCATGCTCAAAGCATATGCAACATCGGGACGATAGCACATCATAGCATACATGATTGATCCAACAGCAGATGCGTAAGGGATCAATTTCATGCGTTCAATCTCCTCGGGTTTTGTAGGGCACTCTGACTTGCTCAAAGTGATCCCACTTCCCATAGGAAGAAAGTCTCTTAGAGTCTTTCATGTTGAACCGATCAAGAATCTTATCAATATAAGTTTCCTGACTTAATGCTAGTATCCTTTTGGATCTATCCCTATAGATCCGGATACCTAAGATGCGTTGGGCCTCTGCTAAGTCTTTCATTTGGAAATGAATCCCTAGCCACTCATTCACAGAAGTGAGCATTGGAATATCATTCCCAATGAGTAGTATGTCATCTACATACAAGACTAGAAAAGTAACTTTACTCCCACTAAACTTCATGTATAAACATGGTTCCTCGACACTTCGAGTGAAGCCATTTTGTTTAATTACATGATCGAAACGATGATTCCAACTCTTGGATGCTTGTTTAAGACCATAAATGGATCTCTTAAGTTTGCATACCTTCTTAGGGTTTGATGGATCCTCAAAACCTTCGGGTTGTGTCATGTACACTTCTTCTTCTAGAATCCCATTCAAGAAGGCGGTTTTGACATCCATTTGCCAAATCTCATAATTATGAAATGCGGCAACCGCTAAGATAATCTTTATGGATCGAAGCATGGCGACTGGGGCGAAGGTTTCTGCAATGTAAATACTCAGAAAAGTATAGATTTCAGTAGGTTTTAATGTTGGAGCAAGTGTCCTCCACAATAGTGCATTTATATTATAAATCTCATTTTGGAATATTAGTGGGATGACTAGTATTTAGATACTCCACGTCAGTTGATTAACGTAAATCGATAACGGTCAGCTGACTAGAGTTAGACGTTATTGTCGTATGACGGCGGTAATCAACTGACCCCTTTCGGTCACACCTATAGGATGAGACCCAAACATCAAATCTTATTATTTGTATATGATACATATTAATTAGTACTTTACATATATATTTGATATATGTTTAGTTACGAGAGTTATTTATTGGAAATTGAGTTACGAACTCATTCCGGATAAGTTTATTAGTCAATTATACGATAATTGACTGAATAAATTTTACGTCTTATTACGATTGAATAATATTTAATTTAAGGATTAATAGTTAATTCATTAAATTAGTTGAGGTTATGCATATACTTTGAGGTAGAGG
This sequence comes from Heliosperma pusillum, assembly GCA_022085475.1. NCBI lineage: Eukaryota > Viridiplantae > Streptophyta > Magnoliopsida > Caryophyllales > Caryophyllaceae > Heliosperma > Heliosperma pusillum. The sequence continues at coordinate 20,037 of JAIUZE010012140.1, read as the reverse complement.
TGATTAGTTAATTATATTTACAAGGAGTTGTAAAATAAACTAACTAGGCATTGTGGGACCCATTATATATTGATATAATGATAAAATATCACTTAAAAGTTAAGTATATATTATTTATTAATTTGAGTCATGTAATTGTTATATGATCAAATTAACCCTTAATTATACAAGATAATTAAGCACATGATTATAAGTATTTGTGGGACAAATATCAAAAATCAAAATGGACCACATGACACTAGTGGGGGCCAAAAATTTGGTAGTGTATAACATGATGATTGTTGTTTCTTGTATTACACTACAACATGTGATCATGTGATGTTTATGACACATGATCATGGTCTTATTCACTACTACACTCAACTAATTTGCATGAGATTATTTTAAACAAAATAAGAGGCCACAAGGGCTCTCTTTGGCCGGACCATGTGTCCTTAAATGGACAAGATTATTGTTCATTTTACTTCACTTGTTCATTCTTATTTTGCATATTTATCTCACTAAAATCCTCATCTCTCTAAAACTCTCAAACACTAATATTTTTCCTATTACTAGAGTAGTAATAAATCTAATATTAGTTCATATTATCACTTGTGTTTTCTAGTCAAAAACTAAGTGATTAGTTTGGGTTTTCTCTTGGGTGCATCTTAAAGAAGATCTTCTAACTTGAAGATTACAAGGAGGATCATCTATTTCTTTCTAGCACAAGATCAACAAGAAAGGTGTTTCTTGTTGTGCCCATATAAACCGAAATTTCCCAATGTAAGAAAATTTCTTCTTACCTTTTATTATGCATTTTAATTTGCATGCATGTTACATAGATCTTTATTAAACACTAAATTAACCAGTAATTTAGTAACTAATTGGAGGAGTCTAACTAGGGTCTATGAACTTTCATGTGGTATCAGAGCTAGCTTGTAGCATGCATGTTGATTTTGAGCATTAAAATCGGGTTATACGATAACTTGAGTAAAATCGAAAATTTATGTTAAAAATGGTTTTTACGAAATTTTCTGATTTGCAAGCATACCTACTGACCTCAAAATGTTTGTTGTTAAATTTGGTGAATTTACGAATTAATTTGCTATTTATTATGATTTATGGCTTTTAAAACCGAGCTAACATGCGGTTTTATGTTAAAAGTTAACTAAAAATAGTTGCATGTTGAATCTGGCCTCAAATTTTTAATATGTTCTCACATGCATGGTGTACATATTTTATATAAAGTTTCGTGACATTTGGTCATGTATTGCATGGTTATTGATTTTTATTGGATAAAAATCAATTTCAAGGAGTTATTTTGTTCTTAAAATTGAAACGAGACTTTATGGAGTTCAAAATTTTTTGTACATTTTAAAATATTATTTATATCATCCTGGTAAAATTTGAAAATTTGTTTCATCATTTTACTATTTTAGTTGGTTTTTATTTGATAAAAACCGATTCTTATAAAGCTATTTGTTCATAAAATTATTTCAAATTTTTTGGGCAAATGTTTTTTGTTCTTGAGGTTCCTGGAAGTTTTCCATTATGTACAAATATTTTTGTTTCAATTTTTTAATGATTTTTCATTTTATTGTGGGTTTAATTCATAAAAGTTATGAATAAACCTCTTTAAATAGCAAATGCAATCAAATCAAACTAATTAAATACAAATGAAATTAGTAGGGACTAATTTTGAGTTCTAAATCAGTTTAGATAATTAGTTTGAGCTTAAATACGATTTAAGTATTGATTATTGATTTTTAGTAGATAAAATCGATAAAATTCGTAAAAATCGAGCTAGAATGAACATTACAAGTGTTGAGGGTGATTTTGGCATGATTTTACATATTTTTATTTATGTTGTTGAATGAATGAATGTCATTTATTTATTTTATTGCAAGTTGTACCTAATATGGCCTAGATTATTTTAATCGGTATTACCCGTAATGAAAGGGAATACCGATTCAGTTGTAATTTATTGCGATTTCGTATCGCCGTTTTGTAATAATTAATAATTTCATTTTATAGATCAAATGTATAATAGGAATTTGCTATGTATTCATTTGTATTTTTGTAATTATTTATTGTGAAGACGGTGATTCCCAAAGTCGGTGTTCCAAAAGACGGTGCCCTATTGGAAGGCGTTCCATGAAGAGGCAAGGGACCAAGGAGTTGGTTTCCGATTTGTAATCATCTAGTTAATTAGATTAGCTAGGTGGCCATACTAGGATTTAATTTGATTGCTTGCTTTATTTTTCCGCACATGCCAAAATCACCAACATGCGTTTTATTTATCGATTTTCAATTCAACGTTATTCAAAATTCACCGACTTAGTTCACTTATAGGGAATTAATAACTAAAATTGGCAAGACCTCTCACATAACTTAAAAAGGAATTGAGATTTAGCCTTACCCATTGAAGCACCTATGAACCCCGTGTTCATTAGGACAACCACAACGTGGACCTTTTTACCTCGGGTAAGTAGGGTGATACGATCACACGCCTAAATTGGGTTGGACTCAACAAGATAAGCGTTATCTTGGGCCTAGGAGATGGGTTTAGTTGAAATCCGTCGACCGAGAGTTCTAGGAGTAGAATTAGTCAAAAGTTGACTTACCGTCTTTTACATAAAAGTTGCATAACATGTTCTTTTGTGTAAAATGCGGGTCTCGGAATCGCTTATATAATTTCGTGAGGGGTCATTACATGAGTGGCTTGTTTAAATTTTTTATACAAGTAAAATTGATTAAAACAATGAATGTTAATATTTCCTAATTTTGTTGTAGTTATTCATAATTCGCAATGGCAAACAATAACAACACCGTTCAACTAGGAAAAGACTCATGGCTAAGGTCCGTTATGGACAAATGCATCTTAAAAGACGATGGAACTAATTTCGTCGAGTGGGAGCAAACGATCAAGAGCGCGGCGTTATCGGATAACGTTTTGCGCTACTTGATCGAGGCACCTCCAAATGAACCCGGCCCAAGAGCCACTAATGCGGCCAAAGCCGCCTATGAGGAATACCTTAAGGTAGCAAACGACGTCAAGATGGTCTTGATTTGGTCGATGTCCTCAAGCCTTAAGCAACAATACATCACCCTTGGAGCATATGAGATATTCTCTAGGGTGACGTTGGCTTTTTCTCAATCACCCGAGATTCGCCAATACAATGCTATGACTCGGCTTTTTGAAGCCAAGCTAGAGAAGGGCTTAAAGGTTGGTCCACATGTGCTTAAGATGGTGGAACATGTTGACACTCTAGATCGTCTAGGGGTCAAAATTCCTAAGAAGCTAGCGGTTGGCCGCATCCTTCACTCACTTCCTCCCAAGTTTGCCCAAGCTAGGGCAAACTATAACATGCATGGCATGGATAAGAGCTTTCACGAGCTCCATGCTCTCCTTACCCAAGTCGAAAGGGATATGGAAGCAAGTGGGAGTGAGCAAAAGGATGTTCTTACAATGAGATTGAAGAACTTGAAGCTACGGGTTCAAAAGGGGAAGGGAAAAGCCAAGGCCCAATTTAAGAAGCAAGGAAAGGGAAAGGGCAAAGCTATTGTGAATAGCAATGCCAAGGCTAAGAGTAAGAAGCACGCCGAAGCCGAATGCTTTTATTGTAAAGGCAAGGGACATTGGAAACGCACTTGTCCCAAGTATTTGAAGGATAAGAAGGACGGATGTGTGACACCGTCAGGTATAATCCTCTCTTCTCTCTATATGATAGATATTAACTATGCTTGCACTTCCACTTGGGTATTTGATACTGGATGTGGTTCTCACCTTTGTAATAACTTGCAGGGGCTGAAGGACGTGCGAGCACTAGCCAAGGGTGATGTGGACCTACGAATGGGGAATGGAGCAAGAGTTGCCGCCGTCTCCGTAGGAACTTATGTATTAACCTTAGCTAGTGGTCTTGAGTTGTATTTAAATAATTTTTATTTTGTACCCTCCTTGACTAAGAACATTATCTCCGTTTCCGTACTTGACGCGGAGGGTTTCACTTTTGTAAACGCGATTTTCGACAACGCTAAAGTTTTTAAACACAAGTTTACTAGAATTTTAAGTACTCATATGCCTAATATCCTAACTCATTTACCCAACGACCGTAAGAAATGGAAAATCCCATTTTTACGACTTTTCTTTGAAATACTCTTTTATTAAAGAAAAAGGTTTAAATATAGTTTAAATTACTTTTAAACATTTCCAAACTATCAAAAATAATTATATTACTTCAAAATAAAATAAAATTATATTTTGTCGAATTATTATTATTTCAATTAAATTAATATTAAATTAAAGTTGATTTAAAATATTATTTTTAAAATATAATAACGGTCCAAATTTACGGGGTGTTACATAAATAATAATACTTTTTCACCAATTTTAAATTCCCGCTGCAGGATATGCTTGTCGTGCCCCTTCTTGTTGGAGCCAGTGTCCTCCACAGTTAGTGCAATAACATAAATAAATCTCTGTAGGTTCACAGGGTATACTTTGTATTGTAATCAGTTGATTAACGTTTATCGATAACGGTTGGCTTGCTAGATAAGTTTGACGTTATTGTCATACAGATGGTGGTGATCAACTGATCCCTAAAAGTCACACCTAATGGATGTGTTTGAGAGATTTGATTATTTGAGAAAATAATCATATTGATGCCCTATTATATGACTAAAAGGTTAGTCAGTGTATTTGACTAAAATGTTAGTCAATGTGATGATGAGACGATTATTTAATAACGATTAAATAATATGAGCTGAGACGAATTAAAAGTAATTCGTAATTAAATATAAACTGTTGTATTTAATTAGCATATATATAATGTAAGCTTATGCGAATTAAAAGGTTAATTCGTAATTGAATATAAAATGTTATATTGAATTAGCAAATTATAATTATACGGATAATTATAATTAACGTGTATATTATACGATACATTAATAATACACATTATATATTAAAGCGAATTTAACCGGGAAACAGTCCAGATTAAATCTGGAATTTTTGGTCCATGGGTAGTTGTTTTGAGGAGACAAATCTCCTCATATAAACCCTAGGGGAGCCGTGAGAAGTAGACAAGGGAAGCAGGAGAAAATTCTAAACCTAATTCTATTCTCACTTGTGCCTCCATCACACAAAAAACACAAAACTAAAAGTTAACAGTAACTTTTGATTCTCTTTCTAGCAAAGGAGAAGGGTCTATCTCATACAATCTTGGGTGTGACGATTAGGAGGATATCTGTTTTGATATCTGTTCTTAGGCCGAATTTGCGAGGACTAAAGGTTATTCCTAATCCTTTATTTATTATGCAATTTTGTTTATGACCCGTTAATCATATAAATCGTAATTTCATTATAATCCTGTAGAATTATAGGGATGTATACGGATATATTCCCACAAGTGGTATCAGAGCTCTAGGGCTATGAAATTATTTTATATGATTTTCATAAATATTAAATTGTATGATTATTGAAAAGAAAAAAAAAATTCGTTTTTTTAAAAAAATGAAACTCACGGTTTTTAATTTTTTTTTTTGCCGTCATGATGTTTTTTTTTTGGGTTCCATTATAGATTCATTCATATTATTGTTTTAATCTGTTAAAGATGATAATATATGAATTTGTTGATATTTTAATTTAATAAGGATCAAATTAGAATGTAAATGGAATTGTATTCGATGTTAATGAACATCAATTTTTGTGCTATATATTTTCGGTATAAATTGTTTTAGATGTTCATATTAAAAGGTTAATTGGAATCATCTACTTGTATCAATGTTTAATAACGATTAGGCATTGTTTGTTTGCACCGATCTAGTAAATATAAGCATAATCGTCTTAAAACCGTTACAATTTTTGGTGCTGCTACTGTACAATTTAAAAAAAAAAATTTTTTTTTCTGTTTTTTTTAGCAGCAGGTATTTTTTTTAATTTTTTTTTTCGGTTTTAGATTAAACCGTAAGAAGAAGAAACAAAATTTTTTTTTTGGGGACTGGTACTGTTCACGTGAACAGTGAACAGTAAGAAAAAAAAATTTTGTTTATTTTTTTTTTGGCATTATAAAGATAATGTTTGTTTGTTATTGTGAAAAGGTTCACAATAATGATACCCGATTATTTTAAAAAGGTTTAAAATAAAATTGGATTATGGGAGATTAAAATTGTTGTGGGCAATTAAGGAATTGTCACATAATTTTGATCGTATATAATGGTGGTTTGGATAATTAATCAACATAATTAATGAATTATGTATTGTATAATTAATTTATTTAGTTGATGCAATTTTATTTTTGTCGAATGATTGAATGAATGAATGGTTTTATTTACGTATTTTTGCAATTGGTTGAAATATGTAATACCTAGTGTGGCCTTAGTTAATCATGTTTTCGTAATGATGAAAACATGGTTTGGATATAATTTTGAGATCTCGAATCTCCTTTATTTTTTTTTAATTATGTTTTGGAATTAGAATGTAAATAGGTTTATTTTGTAATTTTTAAATGTAATTTAAGAAGACTAAAGACGGAGATCGGATGCTCACTCCCGCTTCATGGACCAAGATGGAACATCAAGTCAAGCTTCTCGGGTCCATAAGGATGGATTCCAAACTTGTATTTACTGTTCATTTTGGTAGATAGGCCACACTAGGACCGTTGTAATAGTTTACGTATTTTTCATTCTTTTGCTTTTCATTCACATGTTAAATAATTGCATCATATTCCGCCTAAACCAAACCACCTAAATTGCATGAAAAATGATTCATATAGTTTGAATTTTCATCATAGACATACAGATGTCACTCGTTCATAGGGCCATCACCTTAGTCTAAATCATTCACGAAATGCTAGAAATTTGTTCACTTAAAATGAATTAAATTTAAGATGATGGGATCTTCCTCTAAAATGAAAATTGAGATTAGTCTTTATAGGAAAAACTACTATGAGCCCCTTCTTCGTCGGAAGTCATAATATGACCCCTTCTACGTTGGGTAAGTAGTGAGTGTTGACCTATTTTATCTCAACATTATAGTACGAGTAATATCTCGTGATTATGATGGACTAAAGATAGAATTTACAGAAATTTATCGACCAGGAATTCTAAAAGTAGAATTAGCCAAGAGGTTGGCTTATCAATTTACAGAAATTGAGTCTTGGGATCATTTATATAATTCTTGAGGGAGGTCAATTGTATAAATGCACGAGTCATCGAATTAAACAGTTTTTCATTAGACTCAAATTTAAAACGATGAAACTTATCATATTTATTTTCTTTTTCACAGTCAAATATACAGATATAACTGCTAAATAACAAATGGCTGGCCATACTGATGACCCAATGCCAAGTGCCACGCTCGGACATGAGTCCTGGCTTAAGATGTTTATGGACAACATGAATCAGTCCACGCGACTGAAGAATGATGGGTCCAACTTTGCGGACTGGGAGGCGGCATTACGGAATGCTGCCATTGCTAACGGTAAGCTCAAGTACTTGACTGAGCCACTACCGACTAACCCAGGCCCCAATGCAGGAGCAAATGAATCACTTGCTTATAGTGATTTCGTAATGGAGGCGGGTGCGATAAAGAACGTACTCATCTTTTCAACGGAATCAAATTTGCAAAGGCGATTCATTGCCCAGGGTGCAAAAAAGATTTTCACCACTCTCTCTAACGAGTTCTCGAAAGCTCCGAGGATCGTTAGCTATGAGTATACCTGTCGCTTCTTTGAGGCGAAACTCCATAAGGGCCAAGCGGTTAGCCCACACATTCTTGCTATGATCGAGAATGTCGAGAAGCTGGAGGCTCTTGGTTGCAAAATCGATGAGAAGATCATCATTGATCGAGTGCTTCATTCACTTCATGATGGTTTTGCCCTTTTCAGGGCTGAATTACTATATGAATGATATGAAGAAAAGTCTTCATCAGCTCCACTCACTTCTCGTACAGACCGAGAGTGATCTGAAATTGAGTGGGAGCGTGAAACAGGACGTTCTCAGGATTAACAACAAGGGTAGAGGTAAGGGCAAGGCTCAGGCCAACCTAGCTGTAGGGAAGCCGAAGTTCAAAAAGCCAGGGCAAGGCAAGAGTGGGCCTGGTGAGACTAGCGGTAGCTCACAAGGCAAGACAAAGAGTGATGAAGGTAACGTGGAGTGCCACCATTGCCACAAGTTTGGGCATTGGAGGAGGAACTGCCTCGTGTACCGTGAGGACATAAAGCAGGCCGCGTCTCTCCTGTTGGTATGTCTTCTTCTTTTATTCATATGATTGAGATTAACCATGCAAGTTTCGGAACTTGGGTATTAGATACTGGTTGTGGTTCTCATCTGTGTAATCATTTGCAGGGCCTAAGAAACATCACAACTCTCGCAAGGGGTGATGTGGACCTGCGAGTGGGGAATGGACCTGCGGTAGCTCACAACTCTCGCAAGCCCTTTTTCCCAAATTAATTCTAACATGTTTTTAATTAACAACACCCATTTTAACAACCAATTTAACCATCCATCATACAAAAATCATTATCATGAAGAAATCATAAAAATATAACAAGAACACTAACATATTTATAAATTCCTACAACATAATAAAATTAACAACTTATCATGTTACTAACTAAAAATCATAAAATCATAATAATATGAACACAAAATAAAGATGAACCAAAAACTAAAGAAAACAAAAGCTATGTAACATATATTCGTCGAGTAACTCGGAATCGTTACCTTAGCTAGTAAAATCAATTAGCACCAAAATAAGAAGTAAAGAAAAATAAGAAACCCGTCTTCTAATCTTCTCCTAAAATATACGAGTCACCAAACTCGTCTTCAAAATCTTCCCCTATAAGAACTGACAAGAAAAACATTATTAGAACTTAAAACTTGATTTTCCATAATTAAAGTCTTGAAAACGATTTTGTCGGAATTGGAAATAAAACGTACTTGAAGATGGAGAGCGAAGAGGAGATTCTAGAAATATAAGTTAGGACGGATTTAATTAAGAAATGAAGGTTTTATGATGATTTTGCTCAAGAACGACGAAGAACAAATGAAGAACGACGAAGAACGAATGAAGAACGATGAAGAACGATTAATTAGATCTTAATTTGATTGATTGTTAAATGAAAAGTTGTTGGTGAGTAATGAAAAGAAAGAAAATATCAAGGCTTAAGAGGGGAAAAAGAGACGTGTGAAATGGAGAGGAATCGGGTCTGTTTTTACGCGATTTGCGGAGTTTAAGTTGACAGACCGATAAAGTTACAAATATCTTAGATATTTTTATTAGTTTAATCATATTAATTAAAAGATCTAATATGAGTGGAAAAAAAAATGACATGGGCGTATGACTCATGTCAAAGTCGGGTTTCGGGACTTAAGTTGACACGGGAATAGTTAAATGACGTTCGGGTTAAAACCGTAAAAGTTATTCTTTAATTCCGAATAAATTCAAAATAATTATATTAAATTTTCATAAATCCAAATAAATCTTAATAAAAATAAATTAAAAATATTATTTTTTTAAATAAAATTTCGGTCTTCAAACTTATGAGGCGAGTCGGGAAAAAGTCAACGAAAGTCAAAGTCGACTTAAAAGTCAAGAAAAGTCAAAGATGACTTAAAAGTCAAGAAAAGTTTATGACGACTTAAAAGTCAAGAAAAGTCAATGACGACTTTAAAAAGTCAAGAAAAGTCAAAGACGACTTAAAAGTCAAGAAAAGTCAAAGATGACTAAAAACGGGATTTTCATGAAATCTTTCAGAAATTCCAAATACGAACGCGGAATTTCAAAATACGACGCGAAACAATAAATTCTATTTTAAAAACTTAACCTTGCTGAAAAGTGTACTTAAGAAATTTTACTAGAAAAATAGGGTACTTTTCGGGTTGCTACATTCTCTCCAAAATGAGTTCCTCGATCACTAATCACGGCTCTGGGTACACCAAAACGTCGAAAGATGATCTTCTTAAATAGCCGTATCACAGCTCTAGCATCATTGGTGGGAGTGGCAATTGCTTCTACCCACTTGGAAACATAGTCAACAGCGACTAGAATATAACGATTTCCGTTAGAAGAAGGGAATGGTCCTTAATAGTCAATACCCCAGACATCGAATATTTCAACTTCTAAAATGCCGTTCTGAGGCATCTCATGTCTCTTGGATATTTGACCCATTCGTTAACAAGCGTCACAAGCCATAACAAAGTCTGTTGAGTCTTTAAACATCGTGGGCCAGAAAAACCAGGATTGTAAGACTTTGGCTACGGTCTTGGACGGACCATGATGACCACCATAAGCAGATGAGTGGCATCCTTCTAAAACTCCTTTAACTTCCCACTGGGGGATACATCGTCTATAAAGACCATCAGAACACTGCTTGAAAAGATAAGCGTCATCCCAAATGAAGAATTTTGCATCATGCAAAAATCGCTTCCTTTGGTTATAAGAAAGGTCAGAAGGTAGATATCGACTGACAAGAAAATTGGCCAGATCAACATACCAAGGAGAAGAGTCAGTAATCGCCATTAATGAATCATCAACAAACGAATCATTAATTGGTGTTGGCAATCCTATTTCAGTTACTCTTATCCTTGAAAGATGGTCAGCGACTACATTTTCTGCTCCTTTCTTATCCCGGATCTCTAGATCAAACTCTTGAAGGAGCAAGATCGATCGGATAAGTCGAGGTTTTGCCTCTTTCTTTGAAAGCAGATATTTCAAAGCAACATGGTCAGTGTAAACAATGACTTTCAATCCTATAAGGTAAGAACGGAATTTGTCTAAGGCGTAGACAATGGCAAGAAGTTCTTTTTCAGTGGTGGCATAGTTGATTTGGGCAGGATCTAATGTTTTACTAGCATAGTAAATTGCATGAAGGAACTTTTCCTTTCTTTGCCCTAAAACAACTCCAACGGCATAATCACTCGCATCGCACATAAGTTCAAATGGAAGATTCCAATCAGGTGACTGGATTATAGGTGCGGTGATTAGAGCGCGTTTGATTTTGTTGAATGCCTCAAGGCATTCCTTCGTGAAATTAAAAGGCGCATCCTTAAAAAGGAGCTCAGTCAGGGGCTTGGCTATTTTAGAAAAATCTTTAATAAACCGTCGGTAGAAACCGGCGTGGCCAAGGAAACTCCTGATTCCTTTTACATTAGCAGGTGGTGGCAGTTGATCGATAACTTGGATCTTAGCTCGATCCACTTCAATACCTCTTTCAGAAATGATGTGTCCTAAAACTACACTTTCGTTCACCATGAAGTGACACTTTTCCCAGTTGAGAACAAGGTCGACTTCTTCACAGCGTTTCAATACCTTGGATAGATTTGTCAAACAGTTATCAAAGGAAATGCCATAGACGCTAAAGTCGTCCATGAATACTTCCATGATAGTCTCAACAAAATCGGAAAAGATACTAGTCATGCAACGCTGGAAAGTTGCAGGTTCATTACATAGGCCTAATGGCATTCGGCGATAAGCAAAAGTGCCATAGGGACAGGTGAAGGTGGTTTTCTCTTGGTCCTCAGGGTGGGTAGGAATTTGGAAAAATCCTGAGTAACCATCTAGATAACAGAAATATTTGTGGCAAGCTAACCTCTCTAACATTTGATCAATGAAGGGCAGAGGATAGTGATCTTTTCGAGTTGATTGATTCAACTTCCTGTAGTCAATGCACATACGCCATCCCGTCACAATCCTTGTGGGGATGAGCTCATTCTTTTCATTCTTGACTACTGTTGTTCCTCCTTTCTTAGGAACAACTTGAACAAGGCTAACCCATTTTGAGTCAGAAATTACATAGATTATGCCAGCATCTAACAATTTCAGAACTTCAGCTTTAACTACCTCTTGCATGTTTGGGTTAAGACGGCGTTGACCTTGAACACAAGGTCTTTGGCCTTCTTCTAAGTTAATTCTATGCATGCAAAAATCGGGGCTTATACCTGTGAGGTCTTCAAGTTTATAGCCTATTGCCTTTTTATGTTTCCTCAAAACAGTCAATAGTAAGTTTAATTGATCTTCATCTAGGAGAGCACTTACTATGACCGGGCAATATTCAGACTCATCTAAAAAAGCATATTTTAGATTTGAGGGAAGAGGTTTAAGTTCAGGTTTATGTACTTCTGCCTTGGCAGGAGTATCAATTAGGCTTATGAACTCCTCAACTTCTTCAAACGGTATCTCTTTACCAGTCAAGTCCCTTTCCAGCTCACTGATCTCAAAATTGTCGTTCTCAGAGATATCCTCTAACAATAAAATTGCTTATTTTATAGTCATGCTAGACTTTTATCATCCCTTCAACTCTTTTCTGAACTTGCGATTTTCATTTCATAATTTTGACAAACAAAATTTTATTTGTAACTAAAACGATGAAAATACTAAGCAAGTAAATGTCTTAACTATTACAAAAAACCGAACTATTGAAAATGTGTAATTAGTCTTTAAAATAATGTCTAGAAACCATAAAAACACGGGTTGCGTCCTGAGAAGCGTATTTTATAGTCATGCTAGACTTTTATCATCCCTTCTACTCTTTTTGGAACTCGAAGTCCTTTGAAACCGAGTTTTTGGTCTCCTTGTCTTGGTTTGATCTCTTCGTTTTTTTGGCTTTCCTCACCCTATTGAAACCTATATGACTCTAATTGACTCTAACAATGTTAGTTAATAAAAGTGGGGTTGTGGAAGGAACCCTGGGAGGGTTTGATAGCTCAAGTAGTGCTGACTCACAATATTTAAAAGTGGTGTTACCAATGTTCTTGTTATATATAAGACTTGAATTTCCCACTTCTAAAGTCGTTGTTCCCTTTTTGACATTAACGATACCTCTGGCGGTGTGAAGAAAAGGCCTACCCAAGATGATAGAGGAATCAGACCCTCCAGTTGATAATAGGACATAAAAGTCGACTGGTACTATGAAATTTCCGACCCTCACGGGTACATCCTCCATGTAACACCCGGAAATGTACCCTATTTTTCTAGTAGAAATATTTTACGAAATCTTTTCAGCAAATTTAAGTTTTAATTTATAATTTTATGTTCCGAGTCGAATTTAGAATTTCCGAGTTCGTATTTGGAATTTCTTTGAGATTCCATGAAAATCCCGTCTTAAGGCGAGTTTGACTTTTCTTGACTTTTGAGTCGAGTTTGACTTTTCTTGACTTTTGAGTCGAGTTTGACTTTTCTTGACTTTTGAGTCGAGTTTGACTTTTCTTGAATTTTAAGTCGTCTTTGACTTTTCTTGAATTTTAAGTCGTCTTTGAATTTTCTTGACTTTTAAGCCGTCTTTGACTTTTGTTGACTTTCCGACTCACCCTTTACTTATACTCCCTCATAACCTATTTTTCCCTCATTTTCCACTTACTCCTTCTTTCTCATCAAACCACCAAAACCTAAACCCCTCTTGATTTCGATCTTATAATTCGCATAGATCATTCATTCTTTGACGGAATTCACGTAAGTTCGTCTTATTCTTCCCCTCTTAGCTTCCTCTATCCGTATTGGTAATAAAATTACCGTCTTTCTCGCTTTTTAAATTATCCGTCTTTCTCAAGGTGGATGATATTCCTCTTTTATTATCTAATTGTTTGTAGGTGGAGACTAGGGAAGCTTAGTAACCGTTTAAAGACGCGTAAAGGTAACGGTGAAGGGTTACTCGGTATCATTTACGGGTTTTACATGATTTCCATGTTAGAATTCGTATTTAGAATACAATTAGAAAGCTTAGAAATTATGATTTTGATGATGATTGTTGTTAGTTGATGATTGTTGATGATGAATATTGATTGTGGATAGTTGATAGAAGTGAATTATGAAAATTGGAAATGATAGAAATAGTGTTGTTGTTCTCGGGTGGATTCGTGCAAATTCACAGCCCCGACCCTTTTTGGTAGAATGCTCATATCTCCTTCGTTACTTACTTGTTTTGGGCTTGTGACCACTCGTTGGAACCGTAAGAGGATAAGCTATCACCTCGACTTGGAATTTCTGCATTCCCATATCTAGAACTATAGTTATGACAGTTTGAAGTGAACCCTTGTATAAGTTAGTTTCCAAACTTGTCGTTTTGGAGATTTATCTATGTTTCTTATTTATTATGCTTCTTAAACTTGGTCTAATGCTTGGGTATCATGTATTGATTCATGTTTTGGATATATGATATTTTCCTTCGCTTGTATCACATGTTTTGTGACGGGTTTTGCTATGTCCCACTTTGAGTCGGTGTTTACAAATGAGTCTGTTGAATCACTATTTTGTCTTGTGCTTTTTACTCTCATTCCCTTGGCTACCTTCCCATTCGTAAGGCTGGAATGTCGGAACGGAGAGGTATCCTACTGCTTGAATGCATGTGTAGTGGGCATACGACGACGTTGTTGGGAGTTGAACGCAATGCGTTGATCGACCCGGCCGTCAAATGTTGTGTACTTGCGAGGTGGTGTTATTTGCATGTAGCGTACCGCTTGTTATGAGGCTTGAGCTCTTTTCCGCCTCTTTCGTGAATTGATCTACCGAATTTTGGGTACTCGGCGTCTAGTGTAAGACCGAGTCTTGGATGCGAAACGTGTATCGCATGTCGAATCGGAAAACGTTTATTCCGAGAGTCTGGCCAGGTTTAGACTAGGAACCGTATTATTATCGTCGTCCTACCAGGAGGAAATTAGTCTACATATACGAAATGTTTGATCGTGTATGAGTTCAGGGAAATGCTTATCCCGTGGATGCCTGTTAATCATACTTGCCATGTACACGGTGCTAGTGCGTTTCATTTACCGTGAGAGAAGGTCGTCTTGTGTCGTTCTTTGAATGCGTGATTTCATGATATTGTTCATGGTCATTGCATGATTGGACACCGTCATTGTCTTGGTTCGTGAATGGCTGATAATATGTTGGATATTATGTGATCATCGCATGACTTGACTGGTTTGTCTGTCGAGTCTCAATCTTATCAATCTTATACCGCTAACGGTGAGATGCAAGCCCTAGTGAGCGTATTCGATTGCCTAAGAGTGTCTTTCCCGAGTCTTGAATAACATGATGGATTCGGATTGTATACCATATGCTTTTATCATTATCTATAGAATTGCCTATCTACTCTTATCGTATCTCGCATGTATATCTATATATGCATGCTTTACTTTTGTATTTCCTTATATGTACGTTTAATGTGATATGGCTGGGAGAACCCGGAGTTACTCCCCACTGATTGTGGCGTTCATGTTTTTCATGAATGAACAGGTTGCTTGCATGGATGGCTTTTTGCTTATGCTATTTTGGGTTCGGGTGTGAGCTAGCGGGCGTTGTCCCTGGATGAAACACCTCTAGACGTTGTTTAGCTAGTTGCTAATTACTTTGTCTTTTGTTAACACTTTGAGAGACTACGTCTCTTGTGGTATTTTTATTTAGTTTGTAATATTTTGACACTCCTCGTATTTTTCTATCTTGCATGTATAAAGGTTTTTAAAATACCGTATTTTCCGCTATATAATTCACATGCTTGTATGTTTTATATTTCCGCATTCGCGAGGGTTGTCACATGGGTGGTAAGGAGACACAATATATAATCACTGACTAGGATCCAGGAATAATTTAATCTGTTCCGCACATATTCAAGACAGCGCAACACAGGTTTTGTATGTGGCATATCATGAACAAGGTGCCTGTGAAATTCGGATCAACCAGGTCTGATTACAGTGAGTTTGTAAGGAAGCTGAATAACATTATATGGGACGACGACCTAGAGGCAGAGGACTTCGACATCAGATGGGGGGACATCATGGGGGAACATTCATTTGGCACAAAGGATTGTTTTGCAGACACGTATGTTATAAGGAAGCAGTGGGTCATGGCGCATTGCAGGGAGATGAAGATGGGGTCCGTGATGAGGACAACACAGAGATTAGAAAGTTCTAATAGTTTTTTTAAGCGATTTGAACACAAATCTGGTACTTTGGTAGAGTTTTGGATGCATTTTGAGAGCGCCATGGACCAACAAAGACATACATGGAAGAAGCTTGACAATGATAACCGTCAGTCCGCCCCGTTGATTAAAACTCATGTAGCCATGGAGGAGCACGACGCAAAAGTGTATACACAAGCAGCCTTTGTGGATTTCCAAGAAGAAGTCAATTACTCTATCAATACTTGTCGAGCGAGGGGGTACTCTTTAAAAGAGGGCCTAGAGGTGATTGTTGTGAAGGATGCAATCAGGAATGTGGATTATGAAGTTAGCATATCACCCAGGTATAAATATAACGCTTAAAGATGTCAGTTACATTTCTCATTACAGTAACACTACTCGAGCCTTTGAGTAACACAAACTGATAAATAGTTACACAACTAAAAATGATACAGTTACATAACTTATTAATTATAGTAACATATGATAATGAGCACAGTTACAGTTACACAACTTATTTATTAGGGTAACAAAATCTACCAAATAGAGTAACTGTTAACCTCAACCTAATCAGCGGGCAAACATGTTGTGCTAAAAAGTGACACTGACATTGATATTATTGACAAGGAACATATCAAGATGGCCAGTCTGTGGTCAGAAGTCCATGAAACAGTTAGTGTATTACAGGGGCTTGACGCGGCAGAGGTTGAGAGTTTATGCAGCTTAATCCGTGAGTTCAAGTTGAATCTCTTACCGTCGTGCTCAAAAACAGTGAGTAAACACCAGGAGTTTGAGAACATGCTAGGGATTAAGGCCGGCCAGGAGATTGTTGTATTACCTACTAAAAAATCCAAAAATAAGGGGAGCGGTAAAAGAATGATATCAAGTAAGAATAAACCAAAAAGACTGTGTAATAATTGTAAACAAATGTCCCACCATGATAAGAGGAACTGCCCTAACCCATTTACGGAGGCTTCACCTGAAGAAGAAGAAGAAGAAGAAGAAGAAGAAGAAGAAGAAGAAGAAGAAGAAGAAGAAGAAGAAGAAGAAGAAGAAGAAGAAGAAGAAGAAGAAGAAGAAGAAGAAGAAGAAGAAGAAGAAGAAGAAGAAGAAGAAGTGGTGGAAAAACAGAAAGATGAGGGATCAAAGGGTGAGGAGGAAGAAGAAGAAGAAGAAGAAGAAGAAGAAGAAGAAGAAGAAGATGCTTGGACGGATATATTTGCGTAACAAATTATTTTGGATTCAAAATTGTATTGGCAATTATTAGAGATTGAAGTTACGTTTTGGTTGGAGCTATTATGTCCTTTTTTTGGTATATAGCGTCATGTTATTGACGTTATGAATTGAACTTTAACAGTGACAGTGGTTCTCTATTGAAGTACTATTTATTCTGTATTAAAGTTACACTTATTGCATTAATCTTGTGTCACTTACTTGGTAATTGTGTTAATGTCATTGTAGTGTATTCTATTATCATATTTTGGTCGTAGAAAAATGGGATGCTCGCTATTATTAACATATGATGGGTTTTATTGATACAGTCACACTCATTCTGCACAGAAATAACACATCCTGTCGTGAACATACCTTTAATAGTTGATTTGTTTTGTTGTTGCAGTCATACTCATTCAGTACTAAAGTTACCCTGGCTGTCTTTCATAGTAACACTTTACTTGTAATAATAGAACACTGATACTAGTTTTAAGGAGATACAAAAGATGGGATACCCATGCTTGTTTTAAGGAGATACCAAATAATTTAAGAGATACATAGAAGCAAATGTTCCAATACATAGAAGCAAAATATTTCTTCTAGTACGCCACCAAAAAATGCCCACTTTTTCTTATTTCTTCTCAAGAATCTTCTTGATTTTACGTTTTGCGTGAACACGAGTCCAGATGTCATCCTTTTCCACCAAAAACTGGTTGACCTTACCCACAACTTCATCACGTATAGTATTTATATCGGCTAGTATGAGGGCTGCTGTCAGTTGGACTACAAAATAACGGCGGTTGATCTTCCGGCGTAAGTCTTCATGATCAAAAGGATTACCATCATACATCATCATGTGCATCATTGTGATCAAACCGGACTCAGGCAGATTTGGCGAGGAGCTTTGCCAAGGGAATTTAATCTGACGGTGTTCAAACAATATAATTTCACTTCCTCTGCAGACCCCATTTGCTTCCAAATAATCGCTTAATGCCGAGCCCTGCGTGAGATAATGAGCACATAATAAGAGACACAAATAGGCGTATATACACCCCATAAAAAGATACGATTGTAGCATGCTTACAATCACAGTTGCAAATTTGCAGATCTTGGAATTATTCAGATCAGGGTGCAGCTGGTGATCAAGGAGATCGACAGTCCCCGATTTGTAGTTGAAGCGAAGCACACACATGCAAAATGCCCCTCGATGTTGAATGGGACAAAAAGAAAATATGCATTCAAGTTGAAGACGTCTTGAGAGTCTTGGATGTACAAATCCCACATCTCGTAAAGGTTGTCGAGGGCAGTATCATTTTGTGTGGCCTGATCTGCTGATTGAAGAAGCTCTGTCAAATAATCATGTCAAAATAAGGAATTGCAATTACAGTAACAGTTAAATTTTCACACCCAAAGCAATGAAGTAACACACTGACTGCCTTGAAGTAACATATAATAAGCATTACAGTTACAATCGCAATTAAGGTATCCCAGTGACATAATGAAGTAACACACTGACTGCCTTGAAGTAACACATAATATGCATTACAGTTACAATCACAATGAAGGTTCCCCAGTGACATAACTACTTAGTAGCAGTTACACATAGTGCACTACAAAGTATCCGAAATTAAAGTAAGTGACTACAGAAATTGAAATGACAATTTGTGTCCCAAGAGGTGTAGGTTAAAAAGCGTACCTTGTGTTCGATACCGAATAATGACATTCTTTGAAAATCATATTCATCTGTTTCAAGACGGTTCATTAACATCGACTAACACTCGATCACCGCATCGCACAAAACCACGTCAGGTAGCATTGTCAGCATGTTAGCCCTAGTAAGGGCAGCATGTCGATTGTATGTTGGAGCCAGTGTCCTCCACAGTTAGTGCAATAACATAAATAAATCTCTGTAGGTTCACAGGGTATACTTTGTATTGTTATCAGTTGATTAACGTTTATCGATAACGGTTGGCTTGCTAGATAAGTTTGACGTTATTGTCATACAGATGGCGGTGATCAACTGGTCCCTAAAAGTCACACCTAAAGGATGTGATTGAGAGATGTGATTATTTGAGAAAAAAATCATATTGATGCCTTATTAAATGACTAAAAGGTTAGTCGGTGTTTTTGACTAAAAGGTTAGTCAATGTGATGATGATATAATTATTTAATAATGATTAAATAAATTTAGCTGAGACGAATTAACTGTAATTCGTAAATTGAATATAAAATGTTATATTTAATTGTTGTATATAATGTAACCTAATTAAACATAAACCGTTATAATTAATGATGTATTATAATGTCGGTCTTTGACTAATGACGATTATAATGTATTACATTATATTAGAAGCTAAAATGACCGGAAAAAGTGTCTAGATACACTCGGGTTTTTCGGGTCAATGGGTAGTTATTTGAGGAGACTAAATCTCCTCATTAAAAAACCCTACTAGTGCCGTGAACAAGAGGATGAGAAAAAATTTCTAACCTAATTTCTACTCTTTCTCACTTGTGCCTCCATCACACAAAAATCACAAAAAACCTAAAAGTTAACTGTAACTTTGAATCGATCTTTCTAGCAAAGGAGAAGGGCATATCTCGATCTATCTTGGGTGAGACAATTAGGAGGATATCTATTTTGATATCTGTTCTTAGGCCGATTTTGCTAAGGGCCAAAGGTTTAATTCATTTTCTCTACATTTGTATCGTTTTCATATCTATGACTTGCAATTTCATATTATATAATTTTGTTATAATCCTAAATTTTAAGGAGATGTAAACAGTTATTTCCCACAAGTGGTATCAGAGCTATTGGCTACAAAATTATATTATATGTTTTTCATTTTTATGAAATATAAATTTGAGAAAAAAAAAATAAAAATTTGATTTTACCGGAAAATTTTTTTTGTCACGGCTGGAATATTTTTTTGTGTAGCCGTGTGATTTTTTTTAGGGT
>JAIUZE010012139.1:0-47427 GCA_022085475.1 Heliosperma pusillum | reverse complement strand
ATGATTGATCATTGAATGACTTGGCATGGTTTGTTTGTCGAGTCTCAATCTTATCAAACTTATACCGCTAACGGTGAGATGTAAGCCCTAGTGAGCGTATTCGTTTGCCTAAGAGTGTCTTCCCCGAGTCTTTGTATAACATGATGGATTCGGATTTGTATTCCATATGCTCTTATCATTATATATTGAATTGCCTATCTATCCTTATCGTATTTCACATGTATATTTATATATGCATGCTTCTACTTTTTTATTTCCTTCTATGTACGTTTAATGTGATATGGCTGGGAGAACCCGGAGTTACTCCCCACTGACTGTGGCGTTCATGTTTTTCATGGATGAACAGGTTGCTTGATTTGGATGGCTTTTTGCTATGATATTTTGGGTTCGGGTGTGAGCTAGCGGGCGTAGTCCCTGGATGAAACACCTCTAGGCGATTTTAGCTTGTTTGCTAAACACTTTTACTTTGTTAACATTTGGAGAGACTTCGTCTCTTGTTGTAGTATATTTCGTACTTTGGTTTGTAATATTTGACACTCCTCGTATTTATCTTGCATGTATAAAGGTTTTTTAAAATACCGTATTTCCGCTAATTAAATCACATGCTTGTATGTTTTATTTCCGCATTCGCGAGGGTTGTCACAATTTACTTGTCTATTTTTTCAAATATATCCATTTATTTATCAACTAATTTTCTGCTACATACTTGTATATTATTACAATTATTTTGTTGATCGTATAACAGTTTAATACATGTAAAAATATTACTTTTTTTACTATACATTTTTTTGTCAAGTTTATTATTCTTAGAAAGAAAACGAACAGATCTAACGGTATAGGCGTTGTACTTATACCTTATCATTTACATTAACCTTCTATTACGTCTTATTTGCTTCCAGAGGAGAACCCAGTAGGTGGCAAGGGATGGCGGACGCTATCCCAAAGCAAAAAAAAAAAGTTTAAACGCTCGTATTTTGATACCCTAAATCTGAAAGTAAAAGGAATAATATAAATAAAAGGCAAAGTATATACAACAAAATTGGGGTGACTCAGTGGTAAAACCTATAGTGCTAGAGGTAGAAAGTTTAGAGTTCGACTCCTTCTATAGTCATACTGCCTTTTTTTCCATTAAATATTTATTATGTGTTCCATCACAATTTTCCGTGACAACCATTTTTAGCTAAAAACCGTTTAATATTTTCGCTACCCCAGAGTTTTAGTCCTAGGTTCGCCATTGTCTGCTTCTTTAGATTTGCACATGATAGTGACATTTTAATGCAATCGTGATTACCATAGTTTTGAGATGCTGAATCTTCTTGGTTGAAAACTCAATATATTTACTGTTGGAATGCGTATACCATTTTTTTTATGAATAGTCAAAGAGGCGTAAATAAATTCTTATGATACTCAGAAGGATAATAAATAAATTACTAATATTTGCTTCTTTTACATAATTTCGTCGCTGCGTATCTAGAGGTTTTTCGGTTATGCTGAATAATTGTTCGATATTTATCTATTCAAGCACGCTGCGTCATGTTCTCGTACAAACCGATTGACCAAGAAAAATTGCCAAGTCTTGTCGCCTTCTACTCGAAAGGGTAAACAAAATAAATCCCATCTTCAACATCATATATTTCGCGTCTTTTTCTTTTTTTACTTTTTCTAAATGATAGAAACATCTTTGAAGGTTTTTCACATCCGCCTGATACGCCGTATGTTCTTCGTTTGGCGTCCTTGTGTCGTTACTGCGGCGCAAAACTTTTCAAAAATGAATCACAAAGCTTATGTTATTGCCAAGGAGATGTGCGCCTTACATATAATGTGATGCCGACTGATCTTGGCATGATGTTTACGGCGAATGACACAACCTCCCAAAACGTCAGAAAATATGTTATGTTATATAACAGCTCTTTCGCGTTTACTTCATTCGGAGTTAAGAAAGACCGTGAACTCTCTCAGAGAAACCATGGAATATATACCTTTAGAGTGCAAGGTCACGTTTACCATTTCATTAATGACATTCTACCAAATGAAGATCGTCCTAGATATATACAACTTTATTTTTTTGACACGGATCAAGAATTATGGCATCGCCTACAGATTTGTCCTGAAATTGAGCATAATGTGGTTCGTATTTTGATACGCGTTATGCAACTAAATCCCTACACTCGCTTTTTTAAATCCCTGAGGAACGTAGGTATATATAACGGTAGCCGAATTGTAATAAAATCGGATCCAATTCAAGATCAAATGACTCATAATGCTCCTACGACCTCAGAAGTTGCAGCCATTTGGATTGAAGACGAAAATTCTTCGCAACCTCCTCGGCATGATATAGTTGTATATGCAAACTCCGGTACAAGTCATAGAATATTACATTACTATGGTTGCTATGATCCATTACAAAACCCTGTCTTGTTTCCTTTTGGCGAAACAGGATGGCATCGGCGTATCTACCGAGCTAGCGCAAATCCCCGACGTCGCCCTGAATGTCCGTCTTTTCCGATAAATAAGGTTCTTATACAAACAACAGATGACTTACTTGAAAATGAAGACCAAAGTTTGCTCCTGTGCATCATATTTTGTTTTCTCAAAAAAATTCCTTAATCAACGTGTTTTTAGCGTTGTTTTACTTGCAGTTGCAGGTACTTCTGATTCGGAAAAAAAAAAAAGTGTCTTGTAGGGAGTATTACTGCTATCAACTTCAAATTCGCCCAACTAATTCATCTATATTGTTAAGAAGTGCTTGTATTCTCCAACAATATACGGTCGATATGTACATCAAAATTGAAACCACTCGACTTGACTACATACGCAATAATCAGAATCTAATTCGTCAAGATCTATATCAAGGGGTTATTGATAGTCATGCCGCTGGACAAAGATATGGCGCTAATATTGGTCGTTGTTTCATATCACCGGCAAGCTTCATTGGCTGTGATCGCTATTTTAGACGTCGATACCTTTGTTCAATGACTGTGGTGCAACGGTATGGGAAGCCAGATATATTTATGACAATCACATGCAACCCTCGTTGGCCAGAAATTGAGCGTGAACTATCACCTTTTGAGGAACCGCAAACCATACCTGTTCTTGTTTCTCGGGTTTTCAGAGCAAATTATTTGTTGAAGAAAGATATTTCCGTGCGAAAAGTATTTGGCAATGTTGCGGGTTACGTTTACGTCGTTGAATTTCAAAAGAGAGGTCTACCACATGCACATTTTTTAATTATTTTAGATTCTGATAGTAAGATAAGAACACCTGACCAATATGAGGAATTCGTCTGCGCTGAGTTACCTAACGCCTTTAGAAAATCATCACTTGTACTCTTGTGTTGACGTCATATGATGCATGGACCTTGCGGTAGAGAAAACCCTACAAATGCCTGCATGAAAGACGGTTTGTGTAAGGATTATTATCCCCTTGCATTTGCAGATACAACAACAAATGGTCGTGATTCGTATCCAGTATACCGTCGAAAGGATACAGGTGTTCATGTAAATGTTCGTGGATCCCAATTAGACAATAGGTGGGTCGTTCCGTACAACCCTTTTTTATTAGCATAGTACGACTGTCACCTAAACGTGGAAATATGTTCGACGATTAAAGTCGTTCAGTACATGTACAAGTACATGTATAAGGGGCATGATCGTGTATCGTTTGCTCTTACTGATTCTAGCAGTCAGTCATCATTTGGCGAGATCAGTGCCTACCAACACTACAAGAAAACCGCTAGTTGGCGACTAATCATGGCGACCATGCATATAATAGTTGCCGTTTTGCAACTTAGTCGCTAATTAGCGACCATATTTGTTTTGGTTGCTATTTAGCGATCAAATTTTATTTGGATGCTAAATTGGTTGCTACTTCCTCCATTCAACTCCACTCTACCAAAAAACTTTTTCACATTTGCCGAGACGTGTTTTACACGGTAAATATCGTTAGCTACGTGTTTGCAAAAATTATAAAAGTTAGATATTAATAATGTACTCGTAAAGACGAATCAAACAAGATCACACATGAATATATTTTTTACTTATATATTGAGAGAAAATTGCAATTATATGATCGCTTGTGAATAGTGTACAAAAAAGAAAGTGGTAGAGTGGAGTTGAATGGAGGAAGTATTTAGCAACCATTCTACGTTTAGTTGCTAATTTAGTTGCTAACTTGCAACTATGTTAATAATTGGTTTCTAACTTAATTGTCATAAAATAATTTTTTATAAGTTCATGACTATGTTTTATTTGTGAATGTATAGTTTAAAAAATGGAATATAAAATTCGACAGTTCACTAAGTGACTTTCCTTTAACTCATTACCCCTTTTTCAGCTTGTGACGAAATTCGACCCGTCTTGAGCAAGATTTAGCTCCATAAATTTACGTTTTATAAGACCATCTTAATAAAACCCGAATAAATATTACTTTGTGTAAACATAATTATTTGGATTTATTCATTATTTATTATTTAACTCTTTTAATTATACATGTATTTTGGTGGGAGTCTAGAAGCAACTATTGGGCAGCAAATGTCCCCAAAAGCTCATTAGTTTACTCCACAATAAAAAAGGAAAAAAGAATAAAAGAAGAAAATTCTCTTCTTTGCCGCACAATCTTCACTTAGTCTTGATCACTTAGTCTTTCCATTAATTCCCGTCTTCGTTCTACATTTTCCGGCATCCCCAGTTAGTCTATCCTTGCTACTCAGTTGGATCTTCAGGTATAGAAATTTAGTCCTCTTTAATTTTTCTTCTCCTTGCTTCTTTCAATCTATGGAAATCATGTTTAATTAGGGTTTATATGTCCTAATAAAAAAAAATTAACTACAAGAGTACATATATTTTAGTCTTATTTTGCATTTAGGTTTGTGTATGAGATTCCTCTTTCTATTATGAAAACCAAATTTGCATGCTTGAGATTGATAATCATACTTGTCATTACCTATATAAGAAATACTAAGCTTGTGATAAGTTGTAAAGCACATTAAGTGTTCCCTCTATAGTTGGTTTTGGTGTTTTTTTGTCTGATAAACAAACTAGATATTATTTACATGTAAACAATATGTTTGGTTCCATTCATATACGGAGTACACAAATTATGATAATGCTCGTCTTAAGCTTAATACGGGTTAAATACATACCAAATCAACCCATTTGTTACCTAGGAAATACAAAATGGTTAAATTTGTTAGTCATGTTTTAATGCTTTTGATATTTTTATTCATCTAAAACTTTGTTGTCCTATTATATGCCTTTGATAAATTTATATGTCTACTAAATTTATATGTCTAGTGTACAAGATGGTTGATCGGGAGTGGATGTACAATAGACTAGATGAAGATGGTTATCTTAGAAATGAGTTTGTTGTTGGGGTAGATACTTTTATAAAGTTTGCTTGTGACCAAGAAAATTTTAAACATTACCCTTTTTTAAAATGCCCTTGTTCTAATTGCTGGAATAAGCCATATATGGATGTGGCGTCTGTTAAATTACACTTGTATAAGAATGGGTATCGTGAGAACTACTCTTGTTGGAGTTGTCATGGTGAAACATACATAGAAGCCCAGCTAAGTAGTACAATGACTACGTCAAGGAAACAAATTAAATCCGTATCGAGATATGGTCATGGATTCATATGTCCCAATAAGTGAAGTGTCCAATGACGAAGGTTTAGAAGATGGTGAAGAGCCTCCGAACCAACAAGCAAGACGGTTTTTTGATATGTTAAAAAATGCGGAGAAACCTTTGTATGCTGGTTGATGATCATTATTTATATACATATTTTATGCCTCCCTTAGATGCATTTAACTTGATTTACCGTCTTTCTTTGCTTATTTCTATGCTATTTTAGCTAGAATATTGATTCTGCCGCTTTTATTATGTTTTAATGCAGATTGGATGCATTTGGAGCTTTTTGAGATGATATGGAGCATGGCGGAGTAGGATCGTAGAAGCTAGGCACGGAAATCGAGGAAGAAAAGAGAATAAATGAAGGAAAGTGAAGAAAACGAGCTAAAGGAAGGTCTGCTCGATCGAGCAGTCCAACGTTGCTCGGTCGAGTCGTTGTCATGTGTTGCTCGATCGAGCAGAAGACCCTTGCTCGATCGAGCAAGCTTTATTTCGGCGGTTTTCTCTAATTTTCCTAAACTTTAACCTAATTAATTAGATCTTTTTTATTATAAAAAGAAAGCTCGTCTTTCATAATTAGACATACTTTCTTATGCTTTTGAATACTTTTAGGCTTTAATTCAGAAACCCTAATTAGTTTACTTTTCCTCCGGATTTTATTCATCAAAGACGATTGTCTTTAGTTCAACTTGTAATCGGTATTCTTCAATCTTTATTCGTTATTCAATTAAATTGTCTTCTTGTTCTTTAATTATTCTTTGTTCATCCTTTCATTGTTGTTAATCATGTTTACTTTAATTATTATTGTTGTTTTTTATATCGTTATGAGTAGCTAAATTCCTTTCTAGGGTTGAAAGGGGATCTAGGATTGTTAGAAGGGGTAGATTAATTAATTGAATTGCAATTGCATGGTTATCGTTTGATTATCGTTTTAATTATAGTTGTTTGATTACTGGCCAGGATTAATTAACTAGTCTCGCGAATTAGGATTGACACCGACCGGGTTAAGACTAAGATAGGCTACGATAATTGAATAGAACTCTTTTAATGATAGCGATCGCATGTTAATCGTAGATCTAAAGGGCATAATTGAATCGACCGATCTTGTGACCTTAGATAGCTTTATTGCATGATAGTTGATTTTATCCCTATCCCTGAACAATAATCCTAGTGAACCTGAGACTCTAGACTTTTAATCTCATTGTTTTCAACCTTATTAGTTTGTTATTGCTTATAGTTAGTTATTGCTTATTATTAGTTGTTATTATTATTGTTATTAGTTGTTATTGTTTACTTTAGGTGTTGTTATTAATTGCTATTAGTTTAGAAACCACAATTAAAACCCAGAAATTGTTACTTAAGAGACAAACCTAGTTTAACAGATTAGAATACTACCGCCTCCCTGTGGATTCGATACCTTGCTTGCCGCTGACTATTAGTTAGTAGTGAATTAGGTTTACTTTGATTAAGGAGATGCGACTTTACCCTTATCACTGGTTGCAAGATGCCTATGTTGTCAATGGCCTCAAGGATGACAAATTTTAAGTGTGAATACAACATTCCTCATCGTGCAATAGATGGGTTTGCTTCTTTAATAAAAGATATATATCCAGATGAGAATTTAATGACGAAATCATTTTATGCTACTAGGAAGTTGGTAGTGGGGCTTGAACTTCCACATCATAAGATAGATGTATGTCGTAATGGGTGTATCTTGTTTTGGGATAAAAATGCTCATTAGGAGAAGTGTGGTTCATGTAACGCTGAAAGATTTAAAAAAAAAACGAATGATAAGCTTATTCCTGATAAATTTATGATATATTTCTCCATCACAGCTAGATTACAGAGGATTTTCGCAGCTAAAAGTACAACGTCTTACATGAGTTGGCATAGCGAGTATCCACCAAACAATGAAATGATGTCACATCCACGCGACAGTGAGGCGTGGAAACATATTGACGCCACATATAACGATTTTGCTGCAGAACCACGCAATGTGAGGCTTGGATTATGCACAGATGGATTCTCCCCATTTGGAAAATTTGGGAAAAGTTACTCATGTTGGCCAGTTATTCTCACACCGTACAATCTACCCCCGTTTCTTTGCATGAAAAGGAAGACCTTATTTCTAAGTCTGATTGTTCCTGGTCCAAAAAATCCAAAAGGGAAACTTGATATATATTTTCAACCTTTAATTAAAGAATTGAAGCACTTGTGGAATGTTGGAGCAGCCACTTATGATGCATCTAAAAAGATAAAATTTAATATGAAAGCAGCACTCTTGTGGACTATTAGTGATTTTCCTGCATACGGCATGCTCTCGGGTTGGAGTACGGCGGGAAGGTTGATATGTTCTTATTGCATGGAAAAATCAAGGTCTTTCTATCTTAAACATAGCCATAAACAAACTTGGTTCGATTGTCATCGGCAATTTCTACATCCTGATAATGTGTTTCGCAAGAATAAAAATAGTTTTGTGAGAAACAAAGTTGATCACTCAACACCTCCACCAAGGCTAGATCGAGAAAGTATTTGGAAATGCGTGTCAAACTTGTCTAAAGCTACTGAGTATAATAATTCCTGCGAGAGAAGTGTTGAGCACAATTGGACAAAACAAAGTATACTATGGGAACTGCCATATTGGAGCAAACTTCTAATTAGCCACAGCCTAGATGTAATGCATGTCGAGAAGAACTTTTTTAATCAACTTATTCACACAATAATGGAAGTTAAGGGTAAGACCAAAGATACCAAGAAGACAAGAAAAGATTTGGCAAATCACTGTAAGCGTCGAAAGTTGCACCTTCATGATGACAACAGGAAAGAGACAATGCCTCATGCTCCTTTTGTGTTGTCTAAGGAAAAAAGAAAAGTTCTTTTGCAAATGGGTACTTGACCTTAAGTTTCCTGACGGTTATGCGTCTAATTTGGGTAGGTGTGTGAACTTGGGAGAAGGTTAACTGTTTGGCATGAAATCACACGATTGCCATGTATTTATGGAGAGGTTGTTGCCCATAGCTTTAATAGAGTTGCTTCTTGTTCATGTATGGAAAGCAATAACAAAAATTAGCCAAATTTTTAGAGACATTTGTTCTTCTTGTTTAAACATTAAAGATGTGCTTCGATTAGAAGAGAATATTGCTGAAATTATTTGCAAACTTGAGAGGATATTTCCTCCGGCTTTTTGTTAATGTCATGGATCCTTTACCTATCCATTTATCGTATGAGGCAAAAGTCGGTGGTCCAGTTCACTATAGATGGATGTATCCTTTCGAAAGGTATGTGTTCAGTTATTTCTCATATTTACTCCATATCAATTTTTGTTATACATTATATCTTTTGTTATATATTACATTTATTTTGTTATACATTATATCTAATCTCAAATTCGTGTAACAGATTTCTCAATCATTTAAAAAGAAAAGTGGGAAATAAAGCGAGTGTGGAAGGATCTATTTGCAACGCCTATCTCACTGAAGAAATTTCTAACTTATGTACCTTTTATTTCGAGTCTGATGTCGACACAAAGGCTAGAGATATCGTTCGAAATGCTGTAAGAAATAATCCAGAAAGAGATCCAAATATTCCTCCATTGTTTTCTACTAACGTGGGCCATGCTAGTACTAGTGGCGAGATAAAATATTTGGATGATAAGGACTATCAAGTTGCTCATGGCTACGTACTACCTAATTGTGATTTGCTTAAAGATTACGAAAGGTAAGAAAAATTACAAACATTCTACTAACTTTGGTTAGTTTATCTATATATAAAAAATTACAAACATTTTACTAACTTTGGTAAGTTTTTCTATTCCTGAAACTCTTATTGAAAGTCATTTTGATTGTAAAGTTATTTGAGACAGAGTTGAAAAGATTACATCTACGGGTACGTCCTAATGAGATATGGAACAAGTTTGCAAACCAATTTCCGGAGTGATTAAAAAAATATGTAAGACAATTGCTATCGATCTTTAGTATTATATTACCTTACTTTAGGACGTTACATCTGTACGATCTTTTAATAGTTACTTCGATAATTGTAGGTTACAAAGTCAAAACATATCAAGACAGATATTATTAAGACTCTTGCTACTGGTCCTTACAAATCTGTACGAAAATATGATCATTACTACATGAATGGTTATAATTTTCATACTTACACATATGGGAAGAACAAGTCCACAATGAACTATGGCGTATGCGTGAAGAGCTTGCAAGGATCAAATTATGATGGGATTCTACAGGAAGTGTTTGAACTCGTTTATAGTGGAGAAACAAGAAGTTTTAAGACTATATTGTTTAAATGTGACTGGTTTGCCTCGGGTAATGGTACAAAGTGCATCCACAGTACAAGTTTGTTGAGGTGAATCACACGAAAAAGTATCCGAAATACGATCCATTTGTTTTGGCTTTTCAAGTTCAGCAGGTATACTATGTGCCTTACCCAAGCCTTAATAAAGATAAAGATTATTGGTGGGCTGTTTTCCCTGTGAAAGTAAGATCGACAATTGATATTCCCATAGTACAAATACCATTCCAAGAAGAGGTAATTGATGACCCACCTTTGTTGTCGAATCCTAATGATGGTATGGACGGAGTTGAGGCGAGGGATGGATTTGAAGAACTGGTATTACTTCATGAAAATAATGATGATGTTCAAATTCAGATGGAAACGGATGAGGAAGACGAATTATTGTCCGACAATGAAGCGAGCAACGACGAGGCTGAAAGTGATGACTTTTTAGATAGTTTATCTGATTAAGATCTAATGCCTTCAACGCTTATTAGTTTTTTTATGTTTTGGACACTAATTTATGTTACTTTTTTTATCTACACTTTTTATTCATATTTCACATTATTAAAGTACGAGATTGCACTTATCTATGTTACGTACATCATTTGTGTGTTCATTTCTGTTTTTTAATGAATATGGCTGCTTTTTGGAAAGATAGAAGGATAGTCACATGAATAGGCTACGAGGTTCCATGGTTGAACAATCGCTTGAGGAGGAATTGGATGACGAGACTCAAGAGCCGAATCAGCCCATTAATGTGGAGAATGATGTACAAGAACAATTTGCTAATCTCACTGAGACTTCTGACACTCATGGAAATCCAGCGTCCACTTTAATTCTTTCACCTTATGCACTTTGGTAATATTTGTTGTTTTTACTCTGCTTTTATTTACTTCTCAATTCTCTATTCTTTAGGTTGTTTGCGACATTTAATTTGCAGGCTCGATGCAAATTCAGTTGTTCAAGTTATAACTGACGGTATTCAATCGTATTACGATGCACCTTACACTTGTTGGAAAAATTCATCAGACATCGCAAAAAATCAATGGTGGAGATTTTTCAGGGTATGAATAATCTATAGAGCAGTGCTGGATATTTTTTACACCTTCTCTGCTTCTCAAATGTAGTACATCTAATACATGACATTGGTGTTAATTTATTGATGACATGATAAATTCAAATGCAACGAAAGAGATTCACATGCAGTTAGAGTTGTCAAAACTTGACCCGACCCGAAAACCCGACCCGGTAATTTAGGGTCAAAGACTCGTTAATCTTGACCCGCGACCCGTAATGACCCAAACCCGAAATGACCCGTTATTTTTAGGGTTGAACCCGACCCGACCCGTTGGGTCAAAGATAAATGAAGAATATTATTATAATATTAATATTTTAATATTATATT
The DNA here is from genome assembly GCA_022085475.1 of Heliosperma pusillum. Lineage (NCBI taxonomy): Eukaryota > Viridiplantae > Streptophyta > Magnoliopsida > Caryophyllales > Caryophyllaceae > Heliosperma > Heliosperma pusillum. The sequence goes on along the minus strand of JAIUZE010012139.1, from coordinate 36,102 downwards.
CAAAAATATAAATTGAAAAATAAATATTTTAATATTTTAATTAAAAAAAATAATTTTATATAACTTTTATAGGATAAAATAATAAAATAATTATTAAAATAACTTTAATTTTATAAATTTCTAAATATAAGTGCGATAAGTAATGAATACAACTATATTATTAATAATAAATATTATTTAATTTTAAAAAATATGATTTTCCGACTAAAAATGATAAAATGAAAGTCGTTCTACAGTTTTTCCTGACCCGTATTCTGACCCTAACCCGACCCGAGACCCGTATGACCCGACCCGTATTCTGACCCGACCCATATGACCCGACCCGGGACCCGACCCGCCCGACCCGTTTGACAGGTCTACATGCAGAGAAGGTTGAGTTCAAGAAGAAAGCCGACATTCGTCTCAAGGACATGATGAACAAGGCAAACAAGGTGCCTCGCCATAAAACTATTTTTTGGATGTCGACAACAATTAGACAAAGACTTAAAGAGGTTAAATCTAGTCCGTAAATTAAGAAGAGATCAAAACAATATCTACACAATAGGATGGGTGGACCGAAGGGTGGCACAAAGCATTGTCACGGTTCGATATCTTCTATGCAAATAGCAAAGAAAATGGTAAGTCGAAATGTCTAAACTTGGGCCGAAATTTCATATAAATTACTAGTAAAGGCTTAGTTCTAAAAATTCTTGTACATGTCCAGATGAAAGATAATGGACAATTGCCTACTGCATCTGAAATTTTTGTGAAAACTCATCAAAGGTCAAAAGATAAGTCATTTTGTGATCCCCGAGCAGAAAAGCTACATGTGAGGTTTTTGGATCCTTATATTGATAAGTAACTACCTATGACCATTTTAAGTTATGTCAATCTGAAAAATATCCTTATACGTGTTGGTTGTATCTGGTTGTGTAGGATAATTATGAGTCTGATGTTGTTGTGAGTCAAGAAAATGGCGATATTTCTAACTTAATCAAGAATGACATATTCATAAAGAACTCGGGTGGATTTTCTCGTCAAGGGAACGTGTATGAAGTTGGAAACAGTGTGAGTCTATTCTATGACCGTCCAAGTGGGTTACCAAAGAACCTAAGGCAAGCAACCTCTAGTGTAATATCAGTACTTGAAGAACAACTTACAACAACAATCAAAGAGTTGGAAGATACTAAGCGACAACTTGTCGAACAAAGGAAAAAGACGGATGGACATGCAAATGATTTGGCAAGTCAGAAGAAATTGATTGAGGGACTGCTTGATGCACTAAATGTGATATCTCAAGAGATGCGTAGGTGTGCTCCCAGCCAATTTGAAAGCCAACAAACTTAATCGCTACTATATCTAGGTACTCTTATGCCTTAGCTAGTACTTTTTAGTATATTTGAGGCTTCTGCAACTTTTTGTATAGTGCTAAGAAGTTCAACATCCGTACATGCTACTCATCACTTTTTGGTGTTGGATCTAGTGTCCTCCACAGTTAGTGTGATAACGTGTATAAATCTCTTACAGGTTCACAGGGTATACTTAGTATTCTTATCAGTTGATTAACGTTTATCGATAACGGTTGGCTTGCTAGAAGTTTGACGTTACTGTCATTTTAATGGCGGTGATCAACTGGTCCCTAAAAGTCACACCTAAAGGATGTGTTTGAGAGATATGATTATATGAAAAATATAATCATATTGATGCCTTATCTGACTAAAAGGTTAGTCGATGTATATGACTAAAAGGTTAGTCAATGTAATGATGATACGATTATTTAATACGATTAAATAATACTAGCTGAGACGAATTAAATGTTAATTTGTAATTGAATATAAACTGTTATATCTAATTGATGTATATAATGTAATTATATAATACGATTAAATAATGTAAGCTTAAACGAATTAAATGTTAATTCGTAATTAAATATAAACTGTTATATTTAATTAGCAAATTATATATTATTCGATATTGTCATAATAAATGATGTCAGACCGGTATTAATAAATCGACTACAAGATGTTGTATGGACTTATTAATATGTGACAACATAAATGACAATAATAATAAATACACATTTTATACATTAAAAAAAAAAAAAAAAAAAGTTAACAACCTAAAAACAAGTAGAGGAAAAAGAGGGAAGACTCCTCCCTTAACTCCACTACTTGTTGGACGGTTAAAGGGTAGTAGAAGAGAAAAAAATTGGAATTTTTTTAATCATCTCTTTCTTTACATATCTTATCATTACTTTTCACAAAAACTATTAGTAATTTTTGTATTCATTCTAGCACAAGAAAAGGCATTTCTCGGAGCATCTTGGGTGCAACGATTAGGAGAATATCGATCTCGATATTTGTTCTTAGGCCATATTTCTAGGACCGGAGGTTGATTCTAATCTCTATGTTTTATATTATGCATTTCGTTTATGACTCGTATTTCATATATTATAATTTCGTTATAATCCTTAAATTTCATGTTGAAATATACCGATATTTCCCACAAGTGGTATCAGAGCTTTGGCTCAAAATTTATTATATATGATTTTTCATAAATGATGAAATATGAAATTAAAATTTTTCTGAAAAACAATTTTCGGTTCAAATATTTTTTTTCAGCCGTTTATTTTTTTTTTTATTCTTGTTTTCATTTTGATTTATTGATATTGTTGTTTTAAAATGTTAAGATGACAATATGATAAATTTGTAGATGTTTTAATTTAATAAGGATTAAATTAAAATGTAAATGGAAATTGTTTTGAATGTTTATGGACATTTGTTTTTGCTATATATTTTCGGCATACATGATGTTAAATTGTTGTTTTGCATCATGATTCATTAATTTTAATGCTGTTCAAATCAATTATGATTAGTCAAATATTAAGATAATCGATTTAATCATGATTTAGATATTCATTTTAAAATGTTAAATTGAATAAATCTAGTTTGTATCAATGTTTAATAATGATTGAATGTTGATAATTATACCGATCTTGTAATATTAGCAACATCAAATTAAATGTTTAATTTGTAAAAAAAAAAAAAAAAAACTGTGGCTGTTTTAATAAAAAAAATTTGATTCGTTTTTTTTTTAATTTGGCCGAATATCTTGTTATTATGCATTATATTGATAATGTATGATTGTTGTTGTGAAAAAGTTCACAATTATTGGATACCCAATTATTTTAAAATGGTTTAAAATAATGTTGGATTAATTCATATTATACGATAATATGAATTAAAATTGGATTATGTTTGATTGGAATTATTGTGAGTAATTAAGGAATTGTCACATAATTTTGATCATTTTAAAATAGGTGGTTTGGATAAATTACTCTACATAATTAAGGAATTATGTCTTGAATGACTAATTTATTGTTGATGCATTTTATTTTGTTGAATGGTTTATTTCGTATTTTTGCAATTGGTTGTAATTTGTATTACCTAGTGTGGCCTTATATGATTATGTTTTCGTAATGATGGAAACATGATCTTGATGTAATTTTGAGATCTCGAAACTCCTTTTGTTTTCTTTGAACTTATGTTTTTAAATTAGAATGTAAATAGGTTTATATTTTGTAATTTATTAAATGTAATTTGAGAAGACTAAAGATGGAGATCGGATTGCTCACTCCCGCTACATGGACCAAGATGGAACATCAAGACAAGCTTTTCGGGTCCAATTATGGATGGATTCCAAAGTTGTATTTTGTTCATTTTGGTAGATAGACCACACTAGGACTTTGTAATTTTACGTATTTTTCGTTCTTGTTGCTTTTCTTCACATGATAGTTATTGCATCATATTCCGCCTAAACCAAACCACCTACTAAAATGCATGAAAATTGACTCATATAGTTTGGATGTTAGTTATCATGGACATAAAGATGTCACACGAATTTTAAGCCATCATCTTAGTTTATTCATTCTCGTATGCTAGATATTCGTTCACTTAAAATGAATTAAAAAAAAGTTGATGGGATCTTCCTCTAAAACCTAAAATTGAGACTAGTCTTTATTGGCCAAACTACTATGAATCCCTTCTTCGTCGGTAGTCATATAGGACCTTACTCTCCATATGACCCCTTCTACGTTGGGTAAGTAGTATGTGTTGACTTATTTTACCTCAACATTATAATCCGAAGAGTTTCTCGTGATTATGATGGACTAAAGATAGAAATTTATCGACCAAGAATTCTAAAGGTAGAATTAGCCAAGAGGTTGGCTTATCAATTTATAGATAATTGAGTCTTGGGATCATTTATATAATTCTTGAGGGAGGTTAATTGTATAAATGCTTGAGTCTTCGCATTAAACAAGTTTTGCACTAGACTTAATTCATATCGATGAGTATGCTTATTATGTTTTTCTTCTTTTTCGCAGTGTAGAATTCGTTTTATATTGATAATACTGCTTATAACAAATGGCTGGCCATAATGATGTCCCTATGCCAAGTGCCACACTCGCACGCGAGTCCTAGCTTAAAACTTTCATGGATCACATGAACCAGTCCACGCGACTGAAGAATGACGGGTCCAACTTTGCAGACTGAGAGGCGGCATTACGGAATGCAGCCATTGCTGACGGCAAGCTCAAGTATTTGACTGAGCCAATACCGCCAAACCCAGGCCCCAATGCGAGAACTAACGAGTCACTTGCTTATAGTGACTTCGTTATGGAAGCAGGTGCGATAAAGAACGTACTCATTTTTGCAATGGAAACCAATTTGCAAAGACGCTTCATTGCCCAAGTTGCAAATAAGATTTTCACCACGCTCACTAACGAATTCTCAAAAGCACCGAGAATCGTTACTTATGAGCATACATGTCGCTTCTTTGAGGCGAAACTCCAGAAGGGCCAACCGGTTAGCCCACATATTCTTGATATGATTGAGAATGTCGAGAAACTGGAGGCACTTGATTGCAAAATCAGTGAGAGCATAGTCATTGACCATATGCTTCATTCACTTCATGATGGTTTTACCCTTTTTAGGGCAAATTACTACATGAATGACATGAGGAAAAGTCCTCATGAGCTACACTCACTTCTCGTACAGACCGAGAAGGATCTGAAATTGAGTGGGAGCATGAAGCAAGATTTTCTCATGATTTCCAACAAGAAAAAAGGTAAGGGCAAGGCTCACGGCGAGCTAAATGTAGGGAAGCCAAAGTTTAAGAAGTCAGGAAAGGGTAAGAGTGGGCCTGGTGAGACTACTAGCTCACAAGGCAAGGCGAAGAGCAAGGACAGTGACATTGAGTGCCACCATTGCCACAAGACTGGGCATTGGAGGAGGAATTGTCCCGTGTACCGTGAGGACATAAAAGCAGGCCGCGTCACTCGTGTTGGTATGTCATCTTATATTCATATGATTGAGATTAACCATGCAAGTTTCGGAACTTGGGTACTTGATACAGGTTGTGGTTCTCATCTGTGTAATCATTTGCAGGGCCTAAAAAACATCACACCTCTCGCAAAGGGTGATGTAGACCTACGAGTCAGGAATGGAGCAAGAGTTGCTGCAGTCTCAATGGGAACATATGTAATCCAACTCCCGAGTGGATTTGAGTTGTATTTATATAACTGTTACTATGTACCCAGTTTGTCTAAGAACATTATTTCTGTTTCCGTGCTTGATAAAGACGGTTTTTCATTTTCAATAAAGACAATAGCTGTATTTTCTCTTTGAATGAAATGGTTTATGGCAAAGAAGTTTCCATGAATGACATTTATATCTTAGATCAAACCACAGAAATATTACATGTGAATAATAAGAAAGTAAAGGTTGGTGACAAAGATCAAACTTATCTATGGCATTGTCGTATAGAACACATAAATGAAAAACGTGTAAAGAAGCTCATTGAAAATGGGACGATCTCCCCATTTGATTACGAATCATTTGGCACGTGTGAATCATGTCTTATCGGCAAAATGACTCGAATTTCCTTCAAAGGTGTTGGAATGCGTGCTAATGACCTATTAGGACTCATACATACTGCTGTATGTGGACCTATGTCAATCAACGCAAGAGACGGCTATAGATATTTTATCACTTTCACGGATGATTTGAGTAGATACGGATATGTCTACTTAATGAAGCATAAAAGTGAGTCCTTTGAAAAGTTCAAGGAATTCCAGAATAAGGTTGAGAACCAACTAGAAAGAAAGATTAAAGCACTTCGATCAGATCGTGGTGGCGAATATCTTTCAAATGAGTTTGATCAACACCTTAAAGACTGTGGCATAGTATTACAGTTAACTCCACCTGGAACACCTCAATTAAATGGTGTGTCCGAACGGAGAAATCTAACATTGCTTGATATGGTTCGATCCATGATGAGTCACACGGTAGTACCTGATTCACTATGGGGTTTTGCTCTTTTGTCAGCTGCTCTTATACTTAACCGAAGTCCGTCTAAAGCTGTAGACAAGACTCCATATGAGATATGGAAGGGAACGGTCCATAACTTGTCCTTTATTCGGGTTTGGGGCTGCGAGGCTTATGTCAAGTGGAGACACGAGGATAAGCTCGGCCCGCGATCGGTCAAGACATACTTTATTGGTTATCCAAAAGGAATGTTTGGTCATTACCTCTATTCGCCTACCGAACATCGAGTTTTTTTTGCGGCTAGTGCGAAGTTCTTAGAGAAAGAGTTTCTCGAGAACAAGTCAAGTAATAGAACCTTCGATCTGTCGGAGATTCAAGAACCAACAACCGAGCAACCGATGGAGGAAGATGTTCCTTCAACTTCTGCTACGGTTAATATTCCTCAGGAACCTAGGAGGTCGGGTAGAGTCTCCATTCCTCCAGACAGATACATTGGTATGTGATGCGTGTCGTTATACACCAAAAATAAAAGCCTAAGTCTATTAACTAAGAAGATAGCGGAAGTAGGGTCGATCTCCACAGGGAGGAAACTAACTAACTGTAATCTAAATCTGCCAGTCACAATCTAGGGGTTTTAAAAAGGTTTTAAACCAAACTAAATAAGATTTAAAGGAAGAGTAATAGAGGTGGAAATTAATGTGAAATAAATCAGATAAAGAAGAATATGCTAGGATTCGGTCCACTGCAATATCGACATCTATGGGTCAACTAAGTCAGTCAATCAATCAATCAATGAGAAGGGCAATGGTTTTCTCCTCTCGGTCTCAAACCATCCTAGGGATTTTCCAAATTAACTCTCGTCCTCTTAGGAGTCACCTATCAATTCTAAGCAAGCCTTTCCCTTCCAATATCTCGATCCAGGTCGGGGTTAACTACCTAGCCAGTCTACTGCGTGCACACATTCGACTAACCTCAATTAAATTGCTTAGACTGATTCTCATATTAAAGACTAACTAAAACAGTCTATCCTAACATGCCTCTACTACAGTTTCCCTCATCCCAACATACAAGAGAATTAGCTACTCATGCTATTAACGATGCTAGCAAAGACGATTGGACATATGACGATGGACATAATAAAATCGTAATTAACAAGCATAAACAATAATAACGCAGCAGTTAAAAAGAGTAAACAGTAATTAAGACTAAAACAAGGGTTAAGAATAAAAGAGAGAAAAGAGTTTACAATCTTAGCAATCCGGCGTAAAGAATAAATCCACGTCGATAAACCCGAATGTAAACTAAAGATTAAAGTTCAGAAACTAATGTTGAAAGATCAACGTCTGCTAAGCAGACGATGATCCTCCTTCCGATTGAATGCCTCATAATGACGTAAATAAGAGTCTTATATAGTGCATAACACGACTCTAAACCCTAATTAGACTACGGACTTAAGGCCCGTGATAGGATCCACTCGATCGAGGGAAAATACCCTTCGATCGAGGTCTTTATTAGAGGAAATCAGTCGATCGAGTAGAAATTCTACTCGATCGAGCAACTCTTCAACGGCTGCCACTCGATCGAGCACAGGACAGCTCGATCGAGCAACTCTTCACTTCAACTCTCCTCGATCGATCAAATATATAGTCGATCAAGGTCTTCTGGCCTATCATGCAGTGTTGGACATGGCTTTGGACTTGATTGCGAGCGGTTTCACGATTTTCCATGCAAAAGCTTCTGTGCCGTTCCTTCCATTCTTCTAAATGCATGCAAAGTGGACTGTTTCGCCTCGGTTTCTGCTACTACGCAGCTTGTACCTACAAAATAGTAATGAAAGTACAAAGTAGCCAAATAGGGGCATATAGTGACATAATATCACCTAAATGACATATAAATGTGTGCATACATGGACTAGAAACTCTATATAAAATACACGCATCAAACTTCCCCAAACCAAACTTTTGCTTGTCCTCAAGCAAACTAAATGCAGCTATATGAAACAAAATGAACCTAAGGGAATGGAGTAAGTCTCAGAGCTAGCTACAAGTCAATGCTAAACCGTTCAATGCACTCATTCAATCGCTACAAAGCTTAATACGAAAACGAACGAATTTATACAATCTTGGAAATAAATTAGACTTTCGACCTTGCAAGACTCAACCAAATTCGGACTCTAACGGGCCACTCTTCTCTCAACAAGCAATTGGTAAGTAAATATGTATAAGAAAGAGAGAAAAAAATATAGTCACTCACCTAGACTACGACCGACACAACATGCATTGCTAACTAATATGAAAGATGATTCAAGCACCGTACACACGCATAACCACCGTTCAAGGACAATCACGTGCCGAACATTTGCAAAAATATGGATATGTGAGGCTAATTGGTAAGAAGGGGCAAAACAATTAATGGAAATGTGAGGGTAAATAGCCAAGCTAGTTCCTAACAAGACCGCAATAGAACTCGTTCCATCTTCCAACTATCAAAAATTAAGCTCGATGCCTTAACATATCTAGGCAAATACAACACAAATCCCATATAACACCTCGACAAATAAAAGTAAGCGAAGGAGGTGTAGATAAAAACTTCAGCCAATTGATTTTTCTCTCATCATATTTTTTCATTTTTTCATTTTCTTTCTTTCTCTTTTCTTTTTCTTTTTTCTTGGCTGATCGAGGAAAAACCTCTCGATCGAGTAGAATATGTCACTCGATCGAGGCGACAAACATCAATATCTGCTCGATCGAGCTAAAATCTACTCGATCGAGGCACTATTAAACACTTCTCTTCTTTTTCTCACAAAAAAACCCAGTCCAATTAATGATAACGAGCCAAAAACTGACACTACGGTAGAATATACCTCGACTACTAAACTAGTTCGGCAAAGGTAGGCTCAGTTTAGGATGTAGTTAAGGGCAACATGCAGATATGGCTTTATGTGGAGTTAATGGGGTAAAATGAGGAAAAGGGAGATGCAAATATTCTCAAAACACGTAATACCGACCACAAACCCAATGCGTGCAGGCAATAAGAAAGCAAAGTTCATACACAAGCAAATGACACGAGATGTGGGGAGTAACTACTCTCATTCCTAGATGAACTGGTCATAAATGTCACCAGTTATAGGCTCTAAAACTCAGAATATATAAGTAGTTTGCCAAAATGTTGAGTCAAGTCTAATAATCAAATTTAAATTCCAAGACAAAATTCAAAAGTTCACTACTTCGATTTTACTAAGTAAGTCAAAAAAGGTGCAAGGAATAGCATAGAATAGACTTGTAGTGCGATTTCATCATGAACAAGACTCCAATCCGACTCGACTATATGCAAAAATAAACGTGATATTTTTGATTTTTTCAATTTTTTCCTAATTAACATGAATTGTAAACGTGAATGCAATACAAATGCAAATGCAGACGCAAAAGGATATAAAACACCTCCCCAAACCAAAACAGACAATGTCCTCATTGGCTATAGCCTAACAGCATATAAGGGGAAGGGAAAAAAAAACCTAATTCATGATCCTAAGGAATGAAATATAAACAAGGAGTGGAGAAAATAAACGAACAGAAGAACTCACAAAACAAAGCTTCCCCAAACCAGCATCAAACTGGGGAGCTAACATCACCTCTTCAAAGTAGTTGTATCCGCCCACAATTAATTTGGATACTAAAACGAATTGCAGGTAAGATTATGCAGAAAATTCAAAAGATGAAAGACAAAGGGGAATAGGGATCGAGTAAATTGAAAGGGGATCGAAGACTTCTCTTTATACAGGTAGGTTACTTTGCTCGATCGAGTAGAAATTGTACTCGATCGAGGACTTTTGTCAGGCAGGACTGCTCGATCGAGTAGTTCTGGTTTACTCGATCGAGTGGTCTTCTTTTGATGACCCTCAGTTTACTCGTTTGTTTTCAATTCCCCTCGATCGAATTGCATGCCACTCGATCGCCTTGTGGCAATTGATTTCCGCTTCTCTTTCCTGCAAAAGCGATACAAAACGATACCCAAAAAATACCAAAAAACGTCTAGCGGGAAAAATAAATTCATCAGCAAAACTACGGATTATATCGTAATAGTCTAATTGTCTAATTGTCTAACGAAAACGCAATAAATTGTTTTTAAAAATTGCACGGGGTTGCAAACCCGGCTAATAACCACATAGGTTTGTGACAAGGCCACCGTCAGGCCTTTGACTTGCGGAAGTACCCTCAGCTGTGGTGATTTCCGACTTCTTTTTCCACAATCCCTGGGGTATACGCGCAGCAGTTGGCTCGGAGTGACTAACAATGTTAGGCATCTTCGCTGTCACGGTAGTCTCAACAGTCGAATCTTCCATGAAAATAAAATTGTCGAAGACGGAGTCAGAAGTACTCAAGTCTTCCTCCTGAACAGTCTTATCTAGCCCTCTCTTTCTGCGTAAGAAGGTTCTTTCGGGCTCTGAATCAGCTTTCACTAACTCGAGCCCTTTGGGACCTGCGCATACACAACTATAGAGAAAAAAGATAAGAACAGTCTTAAGGAATTAGAAATTCCTTAAGACGAGACAGAAATAAATTAACAGAAAATTAAATTGCCTCCCCGGCAACGGCGCCAAAAATTGATGCGTGTCGTTATACACCAAAAATAAAAGCCGAAGTCTACTAACTAAGAAAATAGCGGAAGTAGGGTCGATCTCCACAGGGAGGAAACTAACTAACTGTAATCTAAATCTGCCAGTCACAATCTAGGGGTTTTGAAAAGGTTTTAAACTAAACTAAATAAGATTTAAAGGAAGAGAAATAGAGGTAGAAATTAATGTGAAATAAATCAGATAAAGAAGAATATGCTAGGATTCGGTCCACTGCAATATCGGCATCTATGGGTCAACTAAGTCAGTCAATCTATCAATGAGAAGGGCAATGGTTTTCTCCTCTCGGTCTCAAACCACCCTAGGGATTTTCCTAATTAACTCTCGTCCTCTTAGGAGTCACCTATCAATTCTAAGCAAGCCTTTCCCTTCCAATCTCTCGATTCAGGTCGGGGTTAACTACCTAGCCAGTCTCCTGCGTGCACTCATTCGACTAACCTCAATTAAATTGCTTAGACTGATTCTCATATTCAAGACTAACTAAAACAGTCTATCCTAACATGCCTCTACTACAGTTTCCCTCATCCCATCATACAAGAGAATTAGCTACTCATGCTATTAACGATGCTAGCAAAGACGATTGGACATATGACGATGGACATAATAAAATCGTAATTAACAAGCATAAACAATAATAACGCAGCAGTTAAAAAGAGTAAACAGTAATTAAGACTAAAACAAGGGTTAAGAATAAAAGAGAGAAAATAGTTTACAATCTTAGCAATCCGGCGTAAAGAATAAATCCACGTCGATAAACCTGAATGTAAACTAAAGATTAAAGTTCAGAAACTAATGTTGAAAGATCAACGTCTGCTAAGCAGACGATGATCCTCCTTCCGATTGAATGCCTCCTAATGACGTAAGTAAGAGTCTTATATAGTGCATAACACGACTCTAAACCCTAATTAGACTACGAACTTAAGGCCCGTGATAGGATTCACTCGATCGAGGGAAAATACCCTTCGATCGAGGTCTTTATTTGAGGAAATCAGTCGATCGAGTAGAAATTCTACTCGATCGAGCAACTCTTCAACGGCTGCCACTCGATCGAGCACAGGACAGCTCGATCGAGCAACTCTTCACTTCAACTCTCCTCGATCGATCAAATATATAGTCGATCGAGGTCTTATGGCCTATCATGCAGTGTTGGACATGGCTTTGGACTTGATTGCGAGCGGTTTCACGCTTTCCCATGCAAGAGCTTCTGCTCCGTTCCTTCCATTCTCCTAAATGCATGCAAAGTGGACTGTTTCGGCTCGGTTTCTGCTACTATGCAGCTTTTACCTACAAAATAGTAATGAAAGTACAAAGTAGCCAAATAGGGGCATATAGTGACATAATATCACCTAAATGACATATAAATGCGTGCATACATGGACTAGAAAGTCTATATAAAATACACGCATCAGTATGGTCGAGGAGAATGATAGAGATGACATTTTGCTCCTAGAGAGTAACGAACCAGCTACCTATAAAGGTGCCATGACCTGTTACGACTTTAAGCTATGGCTTGAAGCCATGCAATCCGAGATGGACTCCATGTATGAGAATGACGTATGGGATCTTTTTAATTTGCCTCATAAGGTAGGACCTCTTCAGTGCAAATGGCTTTATAAGATAAAGCATTCTTTAGAAGGACAACAAGACACCTATAAGGCACGACTAGTGGCAAAAGGTTTCACTCAAGTGCAAGGATTGCATTATGATAAAATCTTTGCACCCGTAGTTATGCTGCGTTCCATTCGGATAATCTTAGCGATTGCCGCATTTCATGACTATGAAATTTGGCAGATGGATGTGAAAACCGCCTTCTTAAACGGTTATTTGGAGGAGGAATTGTACATGGTACAGCCCGAAGGTTTCATTGATCCAAAAAATCCTAAGAAAGTGTGCAGGCTTAAGCGTTCCATTTATGGACTTAAGCAAGCTACTGGGAGTTGGAATCATCGTTTCGACCAGGTGATAAAAGAGAATGGTTTCACTCGATCGGTCGAGGAACCATGCTTGTATGTCAAGTCGAGTGGGAGTAAGATTGTCTTCTTGATATTGTATGTCGATGACATACTTTTGATTGGGAATGACATTCCTATCTTATCTTCGGTAAAAGTATGGTTAAAGAACCATTTCCAGATGAAAGCTCTGGGTGAGGCACAACGCATATTGGGGATCCGTATCTATAGAGATAGATCACGACGGATGTTATCACTCAGTCAGGAGTCTTATATAGATAAGATTCTTGAAAGGTTCAGCATGACCAACTCCAAGAAGGGGTACCTTCCAATGATTTATGGGATGCATTTGAGTAAAACTCAGGCACCCAAGACATCGGAAGAGGTAGAGCGCATGAGTCGTGTTCCTTATGCATCAGGAATAGGATCGATCATGTATGCCATGATATGCACACGTCTAGACGTGGCATATGCATTGAGTATGACGAGTCGGTACCAAGGCAATCCAGGTGAAACACACGGGATGTCTGTTAAAAACATCCTCAAGTACTTATGAAGGACTAAGGATTGGGTATTGACTTATGGAGGAGATACTAAGCTATGCGCAATCGGTTACGCGGATGCTAGCTTCCAAACGGATCGAGATGACTCGAAATCTTAGTCTGGATTCGTCTTTACTCTTAATGGCACTGCGGTCAGTTGGAAAAGTTCCAAACAGAGTGTTATAGCAGATTCTACAACTGAGTCTGAGTACTATGCCGCTTCGGAAGCTGCAAAGGAAGCTAGATGGATGCGTTAGTTCTTACAAGGACTAACCGTAGTTCCTAGTTCGAATGAACCAATCACCATCTATTGTGATAATAAAGGTGCCATCTTCCAAGCTAAGGAGCCTAAGTCAAGCAACAAGTCTAGACATGTACTTCGGAAGCCTCACATGATCCGAGATTACGTGGAGCAAAAAGAGATAGTGATAGACAAGATTGCTTCGGATGACAACATCGCGGACCCTCTCACTAAACCGTTAAAATATGATAAGCATGAAGGGCACGTTATTTCCATGGGAATTAAACGTGTTCCTGAGTTGTAGTAGCTGTTTATATGGATTAGATAAATGTATCTTTTTCATATACTATTCATAACATCATCGTATTTTTTCATATTTTGTTTTTTCATGTGGATTGTACGACAACATTGAACGCCACAAAGTGAACTGAATTACATTATATTTGTTTTGGTCCGTAATCGCCCATATGAGTTGATAACTCTGGCAATTACATTGTGATGTTGATTGATGGTGGGTTCAACAAGCCATAAGTCAAACGGTTGACTGATCGATCACAGATACGAGTTATAAAGATACCTCGTAGGACATCGTGACAACGTTATAGAGTCCTAAATGTGTAAGAACATTCGGTGCCAGGTCGTGGATTGGACGTCCATAGTGTTCCTAGAGTCGATTCTTTTGACTATCGACTGTCTCTTGAGATTAAGGCAGTTTTTGGGTGACTTTGGTTTCTTTCTCATGGTCGACCGTAACAGGAGGCTAAGCATATTTTTACTGGGTCATTTCATACTGTGCTTGTATCTGCAGGATTCGAGTTGAAGAAAATATCCAACCTTTATCAGGTTTTGTTATTTCTCAGGGCCACTCGAGGAGTTGTAACTAAAATGCATGGCCATGCTCGAATAATGATTCGTTTATCACTTAGGTTACTCTCTAGTCGGGAAAACCACTCTTGATATTGATCACTTGTTAAATACGACCTTTGTGAATACGGACTTTGTAAATTGTTTTACATTGAGTGGGAGAAATTTTAGATATGAGAATCGGTTATCGCACATACACTTGTAAGAACAAGTGGGAGATTGTTGGAGCTAGTGTCCTCCACAGTTAGTGTGATAACGTGTATAAATCTCTCACAGGTTCATAGGGTATACTTAGTATTCTTATCAGTTGATTAACAATTATCGATAACGGTTGGCTTGCTAGAAGTTTGACGTTATTGTCATTTTAATGGTGGTGATCAACTGGTCCCTAAAAGTCACACCTAAAGGATGTGTTTGAGAGATATGATTATATGAAAAATATAATCATATTGATGCCTTATATGACTAAAAGGTTAGTCGATTTATATGACTAAAAGGTTAGTCAATGTAATGATGATACGATTATTTAATACGATTAAATAATATTAGCTGAGACGAATTAAATGTTAATTCGTAATTGAATATAAACTGTTATATCTAATTGATGTATATAATGTAATTATTTAATACGATTAAATATTGTAAGCTTAAACGAATTAAATGTTAATTCGTAATTAAATATAAACTGTTATATTTAATTAGCAAATTATATATTATTTGATATTGTCATAATAAATGATGTCAGACCGGTATTAATAAATCGACTACAATATGTTGTATGGACTTATTTATATGTGACAACATAAATGACAATAATAATACATATACATTTTATACATTAAAATAAAATAAGCTAACAACCTAAAAACTAGTAGAGAAAAAAGAGGAAGACTCCTCTCTTGACTCTACCTCTTGGACGGTTAAAGGGAGAGAAAAAAGAGATTGATAAGGACTCTCTTTTCTCTACATTCTCATCATAACTTTTTCACAAAAAATTCATCAGTAATTTTTGGTATTCATTTTAGCACAAGAAAAGGCATTTCTCGGAGCATCTTGGGTGCAACGATTAGGAGAATATCGATCTCGATATTTGTTCTTAGGCCATATTGCTAGGACCGGAGGTTGATTCTAATCTCTACATTTTATATTATGCATTTCGTTTATGACTCGTATTTCATATATTATAATTTCGTTATAATCCTTAAATTTCATATTGAAATATCACTACAAGAATATAGTGTATTAGCGACGGAAATTTTGCGACGGATATGTAATCCGTAGCAAAAACATACTTGCGACGGATTTTGCGACGGGAATTACTAGTTGCGACGGATTTGCGACGGATATTCCGTCGCAGTTCATTTTCACTTATGGCGCCCAACTTTTCACATGGCGGGAAATTATGCGACGGAATTGCGACGGAATATCCGTCGCTAAATAAGATACTGCGACGGACTTGCGACGGATAGTCCGTCGCAGAGGTGAATAATTGACTGACAAATTGACCAAAGGTAGAAGACACGTGTTTTTTTCTGCGACGGAATATCCGTCGCAATACCTTATTTAGCGACGGACTTGCGACGGAAATTCCGTCGCAAAGGTAAATAAATGACTGACATGTGCTTTATTTCTGCGACGGACTTGCGACGGAAAGTCCGTCGCAGGGTCTTTTAAATGACTAAACTCGCATCTCTTCCCCTTTACCGAAATCATTTTTATTAAACCTAAATCCCCAAATTGACGACGGCGACGACGACGACAACGACGACAACAACAACGACGACGACCACCACTAAGACCACCACTAAATTCTTCCCTCCTCTCTCTCAGGTCTCTCTCTTTCTTCTCTTATTTATGTTTTCATGTGTTTTGTTCCCTCCGGCCACCCACCGGACCACCCACCGGACCACCCCCCTCCTTTTCCCCTTCCCTTGGTCGCCCTTTCCCCTTCCCCTTTCCCCTGCCCCTGGCCGGACCCCGCTGCCACCACCGGACCACCCCCCTCCTTTTCCCCTTCCCTTTCCCTTTCCCTTTCCCCTTTCCCCTGCCCCTGGTCGGACCACACTCTGCCACCCACCGGACCACCCCTCATTCTTTCCCCTGCCCCTTTCCCCTCATTGATGAGTATTAAAGTTGTGAATATGTTAGTAAGTTACTACCTTTTCCCAAATTTTGATTGAAGACGGATCGACCCGTCTTAAGTTTAGGACGGATTAAATCCCCCTCATAAAGGGCAAATAAAGTGTAAGTGGGTTATCTCCTCACTTATCTCCTCACTTATCTCCTCACTTAAGTTTAAGACGGATTAAATCCCCCTGCCGCCGCCCCCACCCCACTGCCACCCTCCCTCCTTTGAATTGTTGTAATTATTAATATAGATAATTATTATTACTCCCTCCGTCCCGGTCAATTGTCGTGCTTTACTTTTGTCACAATTATTAAGGAAATGTTGTTCATATATGATAGACTTAGTACCCGTTCAAGAATTACGCATTAGGTGTAATTCTTGAATAGTCCCCGTTTTGTTAAAGATAAGTGGTCAGCAGTATTCAAAACTAAAGCCAGATCGCATGTTGATGCACCTATTGTCGAATCTGCGTTTCAAGAAGATGTTATTAGTAGTGAGACACTACTATCAATAATTGAAGTACCAGATGATAATGAAATTATAGAGGAGGAGGAAGAAGAAGCTCAAATAGAGGACAATAATGAGGAGAAGGTAGAAGAGGAGGAGAAGGAGGATGAGCAGAAGCGGAAGGAAGACGGAGCAGAAGATAAAGAGGAAGATAAAGAGGAAGAAGAAGATTTTATAGACTCCCTTTTTAAATACAACATTTCCGAAAACCAATATTTAAGTAGTGATGATGAATAAGATTATTTCTAATTCTTATATTAGTTGAAACTACTTTTTCTATATGTGTGGTCGTTTGTAAAACAATTTATAGTTTTTATTATTTATTAATACCAATATATAGTTTCTTGTCATTTAATTGTACATACATGTTTGTTAATTCATGACAACTTTGAATAGTTTAGTTTTTCTCTATATGGCGGGAGGACGAAGAAGAGGTAGTACTAGTAATGTAGGAAACAGAGGGCAGGAGGATGAGAATGAACAAGTGAATGACAGGAACGTGCCACCGCCACAGGTGGATACTACTACTCGCAGAGTCCGCCTCGATCCGGATGAGGAAACAGGTGTATGGTAAGACTAGTTCACTTTTACTTTAATTGTTTAATCATAATTATGATTATTCAAAAATCATAATATTTATATATAATGTATGTATTTAACTATGATTATTAATTTCAGGTTCAGTGACGCAGATGTGGTTAAACTGATCTCGGAGACCATAATCTGCGGGTACAAGGAGCATGCGCCAAATTGGAAAGAGGCGTCAAATAATTTGCGGTCGTCTTGGTGGAACTGGTTTGAGGTATAATTATTTAAAATATTATAATTATATCTATTTAAATTTGTTTTTCTCAATTTATCTTTGTTATTGATTTTTTATTTTTTTATTTATTCACTTAATATTTTCCTAACTTTATGTTTTTAATCATGACAGCAAAAGGTTTCTTTCGATCCTCGCCATACAGATATGGTAAGGAAATCTTGGGAAGACGCCATGAAGACCCGTTTACGTCATATGATCTACCGAGCCTCGCAGAAAGACGAGGAGCACAGGCCGAGTTGGATTCCTTTGGACTTGTTTAGAAAGCTTAAGAAGAGGCATGTCGAAGATCCTGGTTTCGTTGTGAGATCTCAATCAGGCGCGGCTAATCGTAGATCGGGATGTGAAGAGAAGGGAAAGGCGTTGCCTACTCACATTATGGGTAGAAAAAACACCTTGAGAATCATGGACGAAATGGTAAATCTAAATCTTCTTTCATTTTTTATTTATTTATCTAATTATAATTTAATACTTATATATATGTTATACTAACAAGTATTTAAATTGTAGGTCGATAAATCTTCAACTGGTATCCAAATGCGGTGCAAGTCTTAGAGAAGACAAAGAAGCACCCGTTCCGTGGATGGTTATCAAAAAAACCAGCTCAACTCTATGTAAGTTATGCATTTTTTTGTTAAGTGATTTATGTTTAATTTGTCATTTATATATTTAATTACATTAACTACTTAATTTAAATGACAATTACTAATTCTGAACTTGTTTGTGATGCAGAATAAGATCATATCAAAGAAGTTTGAGCTTCAAACTCAAGGAGTCGAAAACATCGACGATAATGAGATCTATTATGAGGAGACTGGATTTGACGAGAAAGGAAGATGCTACGGATTGGGACCAGCGGCGAAGTATTTGTTTGACCATCATAGGCACCCTGTTGCTACCTCAAACCCGACTCAGGGCAACCCAAGTTTCGCTACTAAGCTGTCAAAGGAGAATGCTGCACTTAGACAAGAGCGCGACGAGCAGGCTCAAAGGATTGCAGCTATAGAAGAGTACTTGAGTCAGGTTGCAAGAAATTCTACTCAAAACTGCAGAACTGGAGGTCCTAACCAGGGTCGAGACGACTTTGATGATGATAGGGGCGATAATGCTAGGTCCAACCCATTCACCCCTTTCCCTCCTTTCCCTCCAATCACTCCACTGACTTGAGTGATTAGTTAACTATTTGGTACTTTGAACCTTTTATTTGTAAGACTTTAATTACTTTTATGATATAAAATCAAAACTTTGTTCGGTTTTGTGTTACATTAGTAACTTTGTTGGACGCGTAACTGCTGGAAAACTTCTGTAATTTGCAGGTTTTTTGTCGTTTTAACGCGTGTAAAGGGGATGCAGGAAACAGGCAGGTCCTGGAAAATACAGGCTTTATTGCGACGAAAACTCCATCGCAAACATTGACTGACTTACAGCCAAGTCAAACACAAAGTCAATCTTTGCGACGGAAAGTCAAAATGTTGCGACGGAAATTCCGTCGCAAATGTTGACTTTATGTTTGTATTGGCTAAACAGGTGGCAGTCAAGTCAAACATTCAGTCAACAGTTGCGACGGAAAGTCAAAACTTTGCGACGGAAATTCCGTCGCAACTGTTGACTTTATGTTTGACCCCAATTCAAGTCAGTCAATTTTTGCGACGGAGTATCCGTCGCAAACACTTGACTTTCCGTCGCAAAAATGTGCGACGGATTATTTCGTCGCAATTACTACTGTTTGCGACGAAGATAAGCGACGGACACTATCCGTCGCAAATCCGTCGCAAATCAGTCTTTAGCGACGGAAATTCCCTATCTAGTGACGGAAGAATCCGTCGCAAAATGAACTTTATTTTGTAGTGTATACCGATATTTCCCACATTTGGTATACGGGAGAATTTGAAGGGTTCAACAACGTTTTAGTATAAGGATAAATTTGAAGGCTTCAGCAACTTTTTGGATAGCATTAAGTAATTTAACATTTGTACATGCTAGTTAGGCATTATCTCTTTTTGGTATAAGCATAAGGAAGAATGATTGACTATGTTTTGTAATGTGATACAATAGCTACTATTGTAAATCTTTCTATATATGATATTTATCTTTATTTTGACTAGTATTGGTACATTTATGATTTCATTTATAATCTTGAGTAACACTCTCTATATATTGTACTCATTAATGATGGATGCCTTTCGTCTTTCTCAAACATGTACACATTTCACTTAGCAACCAATTCATGATATATGGTTGCAAAGTTGCGACTAAATAAAATATTGGTTGCAATTTAGAAACTAATAAATTTGGTTTCTAATTAGCGACTAAATAAACTTTTAGTCGTAAAATAGCGACCACATATATATTTAGTTGCTAAATTGAGTCCATTAAAATTGGTCTCTAATTAGCAACTGTATCAATATTTAGACGCTAACTAGCTACTATATCTGTTAGTTGCTAATTAGAGACTATTTTTGCGACTAACCATGCTCTGCGACTAAGCCTATAGCATTCAAAGGAAAGTAGTCGCAAATTGGTCGCTAAACTGAACTTGCGACCAAATATAGATGTTTAGCGACTAACTTTGTTGGTCGCAAATGACCTGTTTCGTTGTAGTGCAATCGGCTCGCTGGATTTCTCCACGTGAGGCCGCATCGAGAATTTTTGGATTTCATTTAAATGAAACACATCCTAACGTTGTTCCTTTACAGGTACATCTACCGAACATGAAAACTGTAAGTTTTCGTCCTTGGGAAAACCTTAATAGTGTTTTGGATGACGACGCACGTAAAAGAACAATGTTAACGGCTTTCTTTGAGCAGAATATAAGTGATGTTTTCGCGCAGACGTTGTTATATATTCAATTTCCAGAATATTACGCATGGCATAATCGAAAAAAAGACAAATTCTGGACTCCGAGAGAGAAAGGATTTGCGTTAGGCCGTTTGGTATATGCAAATTCTTCTGAAGGAGAACGTTACTATTTACGTCTTCTGCTATCAAATGTTCGAGGACCCATTTCTTTTGACGACCTTTTGTCCGTAAATGGCATAATGTGTAATTCGTTTCACGATTCGGCTTATAGATGCGGTTTGCTTGAGGCTGATAGTTCTATAGAACAATGCTTAGAATAAGCTTCTCGTTATCAAATGTCAGGCGCTCTTCGTAGATTATTTTTCACTTTGCTCATTTACTGTAATCCGAATAACCCAAGATTACTCTGGGATAAATTTTACAGCGGGTATCAGAAGACTATGCATATGCGTTTCCGTCACATCGACGAAAAGTATTGCAGATGACACTTAGAAATATTTGTTCCATAGTTAAATCGATGGGGAAAAACTTCAGTAGTTTTGATTTCGGTAACCTGAAACTAGATGAAGAAGATTTTCATCGTTCCGTCATGAAAGAATTGAAGAAGAATTAAATATTCCTTTAAGTTTCGAAGAAGTACGTGCGATGGACATGTTAAACACCGAACAACGTTGTGCTTACAATACAATTTATAGAAGAGTTATTGAAAATGAAAAGGGTTCTTTTTTCTTGGATGGACCTGGTGGCACAGGAAAAACTTTTATGTATACAGCACTACTTGCAAATCTTAGAATAAAAGGTATAATTGCAATTGCGGTTGCGTGTTCAGGTATTGCGGCCGCCAATCTCCATGGTTGTAGAACTGCAAATTCTCGATTCAAGATTCCTCTTGATATTGATCAAAATAAGAGCTCGCACATTTCAAAACAAAGTTCTTTAGCAGAATTGATTTGTGCATGTAAGTTGATCATGTGGGATGAAGCGCCCATGGCCAAACGACAATCAATCGACCATTTTGAAAATACCATGCGGGACATTTGTTCAAATGACTTTCTTTTCGGTGGCAAAGTAGTCGTATTTGGAGTAGATTTTCGACAGCAACTGCCAGTTATACCGAAGAGTACATTACATGAGGCGGTCAATGCAAGTTTTGTGATGTCTCCTTTGTGGACAAAACTTGAAAAAATACATTTAACCATAAATATGTGTGCACTGCGTGATCCAGCATTTGGCGACTTTGTTTTACGAGTTGGTGATGGTTCTCATCCTTATGAAAATGGAAAAGACATTAAATTACCAAGATCAATCGTCATATCAGGAACAGAGGAACCTGCACTGATACAACGACTGATTGCAACAATTTATCCTGATGTATAACAAATTACTAGAAATCCATCACTGATGACGACAAGAGCAATATTGACTCCGAAGAATGACGACACGCATATGATAAATTCTATGTTAGTTTCTAAACAAGAAGGAGAATCATTCACATACAAGAGCTTTGTTGAAGCCTCAGACGTGACAACAGAGCAATATCCAACATAATTTCTTAACACTTTGCAACCAAGCGGTCTTCCACCACATGAGTTGGTGCTTAAAAAGAATAGCCATGTTATATTATTACGAAATGTAGATCCTACTTCTGGACTTTGTAACGGTAAAAGACTTATTTGCAAAGGTTTTAATCAAAATGTTATAGATGCTGAGATCATCGTCGGCCATCACAAAGGCGAAAGAGTTTTTATACCTAGAATTTCACTGCAGCCATCCCCTGCCGACCAATTTCCCTTTCAGTTCAAGAGAAAGCAGTTCCCTATTAGGTTAAGTTTTGCAGTGACTATAAATAAAGTGCAAGGGCAGACACTTAATAGGGTTGGCATATATCTGCCTCGTCATGCCTTCTCCCATGGTCAACTATACGTGGCTCTTTCCATAGCAACACAAAGTTCTGATGTCACTGTTGCCATCCTTCCGCATAGTACTTTAGGTGACAGTTGAAGACGTACAAGAAATATTGTATGCAATGAAGTACTTGATAACGCTAGATAAATATAGATGTAAATATAAGCAGTAATCTGTGACGTTTTTATAGATCTTTTTTCACTATTGTGTTACTAAACATAATTTATCCTACTTATCAATTTATTATTATGTATTATGAGTTTGCTCTAAATTCTCTTACCTGCTACTTCATATAGTAGCAAATTTTGGTGAGAACATTTGTAACGCTTACTGCCTTGTTGATATTATATCATCGTTGCTTACATGAATTACTTCACGTCCTTATGTTTAAGAAATTTCTAATATCTACGGTTACCTTTACAATGTTTCCAAGGAAAAAAAAAAGGTTTTATACCTTTGATATCGTTTCAGTTATCTACTATAGACAAATTTCCTTTTCAAATGGAAAGGAACCACATATCCACTATATAAATTCTCCAATTCCTATTAATCAAGTAGAAATACACATATGTCGCATCTTGTCTTCGTTCACCGTCTGCTATATATTATGCTTTCCTCATTAGCACGTAAGTCCACTATAAGTACAATTGTACTCTTGCATAGCACTTTGACCGACAATTAAAGGCTTAACAAATAGATTATGTAGCCTAAAGAAGTGCATACATATAGATAGATCTCAATGCATACCTTTATGGGAAATATCGGTATACTTCCCTTTAAAATTTTCGGATTATAATGAAATTATAACTATATGAATTTCTAGTCATAAATGAAATTGCATAATATAAACAAGAGATTAAGAAATAACCTTCGGTCCTAGTAAAAGGCCTAAGAACAAATACCAAAGTAGGTATTCTCCTAATCGTTACACCCAAGGTGGTTCAAGAAATGCCTTCGTCGTGCTAGAACGAATACCCAAAAATTACTTCTAATTTTGTGTGTATATTGATGATGAATATGAAGATGAATAAGAGAGTTCAAAATCAGAATTTTTCTTTCTCTTCTTCACACTTGTGCCGTCACAATTAGTCAATTAGGGTTAGTAGAAAAACTTCTTTTTCTCCCTATATGTGCCGTGAGAATTAGTAGTCATTAGGGTTTCTTTTTCTTGCTCTTAATACTCCCTTGTGCCGTGAGATTGCAAGAGGAAAGCAATAAAAATAAAACCCTAGTTTCCTTATTTATCTCAACCTATATTAGGTAGTTAGCATATAATTTTATATGTACATAATGTAATATGTATTCTAATTATTACTAGTAATGGACCGTCACATAAACCGAGTAATGCCGGACCAATACACCATAATAATATCGTGTAATACATATCCACCAACTTAAATATAACAGTTTATATTTTAGTTTAAACCAACATTATATACATTGATTAAATATAACATTTTATATTCAATTACCAGCTAACATTATTTCATCGTTATTAAATAATCGTATCATCACATTGACTAACCTTTTAGTCAAATACATCGACTAACCTTTTAGTCATTTAATAAGGCATCAATATGATTATTTTCTCAAATAATCACATCTCTCAAACACATCCTTTAGGTGTGACTTTTAGGGATCAGTTGATCACCGCCATCTGTATGACAATCACGTCAAACTTATCTAGCAAGCCAACCGTTATCGATAAACGTTAATCAACTGATTATAATACAAAGTATACCCTATGAACCTTAGCTGTTATCACACTAACTGTGGAGGAAACTAGCTCCAACAATCTCCCACTTGTCCTTACAAGTGTATGTGCGATAACCGATTCTCATATCCTTAAATTTCTCCCACTCAATGTAAAACAATTTGCAAAATCCGCATTCACAACGGTCGTATTTTACAAGTGATCAGTATCAAGAGTGGTTTTCCCGACTAGAGAGTAACTCAACTGATAAACGAATCATTATTCGAGCATGGCCATGCATTTCAGTTACTACTCCTCGAGTGGCCCTGAGAAATAACAAAACCTGATAAAGGGTTGGATATTGTCCTCAACTCGAATCCTGCAGATGTAAGCACAGTATGAAATGACCCAGTAAAAATCTGCTTGGCCTCCTGTTACGGTCGACCGTGAGAAAGAAACCAAAGTCACCCAAAAACTGCCTTAATCTCAAGAGACAGTCGATAGTCAAAAGAATCGACTCTAGGAACACTATGGACGTCCAATCCACGACCTGGCACCGAATGTTGTTAAACAGTTAGGACTCCATAACGTCGTCACGAATTACAATGTCCTACGAGGTATCCTTATAACTCGTATTTGTGATCGATCAGTCAACAGTTTGACTTATGGCTCGTTGAACCCACCATCAATCGACTTAACAATATAATAGCCAGAGTTATCAGCTCATGTAGGCGATTACGAACCAAAACACATATAATGTTATTCAGTTCACTTTGTGGTGTTCAATGTTGTCCATACAATCCACATGAAAAACAAAATATGAAAACAATACGATGAAGTTATTATTAGTATATGAAAAAGATGTATCTAATTCATACAAACAGCTAATATAACTCAGGAACACGTTTAATTCCCATAGAAGTAACGTGCCCTACATGCTTATCATGTTTTAACAGTTTAGTGAGAGGATCTGCTATGTTATCATCCGTAGCAATCTTGTCTTTCACTATCTCCTTTTGCTCCACGTAATCTCTGATCATGTGAGCCTTCCAAAGTACATGTCTAGATTTGTTGCTAGACTTAGGCTCCTTAGCCTGGAAGATGGCACCTCTATTATCACAATAGATGGTGATCGGGTCATTCGAACTAGGAACTATGGCAAGTCCTTGTAAGAATTGACGAATCCATATAGCTTCCTTTGCAGCCTGTGAAGCGGCATAGTACTCGGACTCAGTCGTAGAATCTGCTATAACACTCTGCTTGGAGCTTTTCCAGCTGACCGAAGCGCCATTAAGAGTAAATACGAATCCAGAATGAGATTTTGAGTCATCCCGATCCGTTTGAAAGCTAGCATCTGCGTAACCGGTTGCGCAAAGCTCAGTCCCTCCACCATAAGTCAATACCCAATCCTTAGTCCTCCGTAGGTACTTAAGGATGTTTTTAACAGCCATCCAGTGTGTTTCACCTGGATTGCCTTGGTACCGACTGGTCATACTCAAAGCATATGCCACGTCTGGACGTGTGCATATCATAGCATACATGATCGATCCTATAGCTGATGCATAAGGAATTCGACTCATGCGCTCGACCTCTTCAGATGTCTTGGGTGCCTGAGCTTTACTCAAATGCATCCCAGACGTCTTTGGAAGATACCCCTTCTTGGAGTTGGTCATGCTGAACCTTTCAAGAATCTTATCTATATAAGACTCCTGACTGAGTGATAACATCCGTCGTAATCTATCTCTGTAGATACGGATTCCCAATATGCGATGTGCCTCGCCCAGATCTTTCATCTGGAAATGGTTCTTTAACCATACCTTAACCGAAGATAAGAGAGGAATATCATTCCCTATCAAGAGTATGTCATCGACATACAATATCAAGAAAACGATTTTACTCCCACTCGACTTGACATATAAGCATGGTTCCTCAACCGATCGAGTGAAACCATTATCTTTTATGACTTGGTCGAAACGATGATTCCAACTTCGAGAAGCTTGCTTAAGTCCATAAATGGAACGCTAAAGCTTGCACACATTCTTAGGATTTTTAGGGTCAATGAAACCTTCGGGTTGTACCATGTACAACTCCTTCTCCAAATAACCGTTTAAGAAGGCGGTTTTCACGTCCATCTGCCAAATTTCATAGTCATGAAAAGCGGCAATCGCTAAGATTATCCGAATGGAAGGCAGCATGACTACGGGTGCAAATATTTCATCATAATGCAATCCTTGCACTTGAGTGAAACCTTTTGCCACTAGTCGTGCCTTATAGGTGTCTGGTTGTCCCTCTATGGAATGCTTTATCTTGTAAAGCCATTTGCACTGAAGAGGCCGAACCTTATCAGGCAAATCAACCAGATCCCATACATCATTCTCATACATAGAGTCCATCTCGGATTGCATGGCTTCAAGCCATAGCTTTGAGTCGGAACAGGTCATGGCTCCTTTATAGGTAGCGGGTTCGTTACTCTTTAGGAGCAAAACATCGTCTCTATCGTTCTCCTCGACCATACCAATGTATCTGTCTGGAGGTATGGAGACTTTACCCGACCTTCTAGGTTCCTCAGGAATATTAACCGCAGCAGAAGATGAAGGAACATCTTCCTCCATCGGTTGCTCGGTTGTTGGTTCTTGAATCTCCGATAGATCGATGGTTCTATCACTCGTCTTGTTCTCGAGAAATTCTTTCTCTAGAAACTTCGCACTAGCCGCAACAAGAACACGTTGTTCGGTAGGCGAATAAAAGTAATGACCAAACATTCCTTTTGGATAACCAATAAAGTATGTCTTGACCGATCGCGGGCCGAGCTTATCCTCGTGTCTCCACTTGACATAAGCCTCGCAGCCCCAAATCCGAATAAAGGACAAGGTAGGGACTGTTCCCTTCCACATTTCAAATGGAGTCTTGTCAATAGCTTTAGACGGACTTCGGTTAAGTATAAGAGCAGCTGACAAAAGAGCATAGCCCCACAATGAATCAGGCACTACCGTGTGACTCATCATGGATCAAACCATATCAAGTAATGTTCGATTTCTCCGTTCGGACACACCATTTAATTGAGGTGTTCCAGGTGGAGTTAACTGTAGTACTACACCACAGTTTTTAAGGTGTTGATCAAACTCATTCGAAAGATATTCGCCACCACGATCTGAACGTAGTGCTTTAATCTTTCTACCCAGCTGGTTTTCAACCTTATTCTGGTATTCCTTGAACTTATCAAAGGACTCACTTTTGTGCTTCATTAAGTAGACATATCCATATCTACTCAAATCGTCCGTGAAAGTGATAAAATATCTATAGCCATCTCAAGCGTTGATTGACATAGGTCCACACACATCAGTATGTATGAGTCCTAATAGGTCAGCAGCGCGCATTCCAACACCTTTGAAAGAAATTCGAGTCATTTTGCCTATGAGACATAATTCACACGTGCCAAATGATGCATAGTCAAATAGGGAGATAGTCCCATTGTCAATGAGCTTATTCACGCGTTTTTCATTTATGTGTCCCATACGGCAATGCCATAGATAGGTTTGATCTTTGTCACCAACCTTTACCTTTTTATTACTCACATGCAATATATTTGTGGTTTGATCTAAAACATAAATCCCATTCATGGAAACTGCTTTACCATAATTCATTTCGTTAAAAGAGAAAATACAGCTATTATCCTTTATTACAAATGAAAAACCGTCCTTATCGAGTACGGAAACAGAAATAATGTTTTTAGATAAACTGGGTACATAGTAACAGTTATTTAAAAATAACTAAAATCCACTCGGGAGTTGGATTACATATGTTCCCACTGAAACGGCAGCTACTCTTGCTCCATTCCCCACTCGCAGGTCCACATCACCCTTTTTGAGAGTTATGATGTTTCTTAGGCCCTTCAAATGATTACACAGATGAGAACCACGACCAGTATCAAGTACCCAAGTTCCGAAACTTGCATGGTTAATCTCAATCATATGAATAAAAGAAGACATACCAACAGGAGTGACGCGACCTGCTTTTACGTCTTCAGCATACACGGGACAGTTCCGCCTCCAATGCCCAGTATTGTGGCAATGGTGGCACTCCATGTTTTCTTTACTCTTTTTCTTGCCTTGTGAGCTACTGCTAGTCTCACCAGGCCCACTCTTGCCCTTTCCTGGCTTCTTGAACTTCGGCTTCCCTACATCTAGGTCGGCCTGAGCCTTGGCCTTACCCTTACCCTTCTTTGCAATCATGAGAACGTCCTGCTTCAGACTCCCACTCAATTTCAGATCCTTCTCAGTCTGTATGAGAAGTGAGTGTAGCTGATGAGGATTTCTCTTCAAATCATTTATGTAGTAATTTGCCCTGAATTGGGCAAAACCATCATGGAGTGAATGAAGCATGCGGTCAATGACCACGCTCTCTTTGATTTTGCAATCAAGTGCCTCCAGTTTTTCGAGATTCTCGATCATATCGAGAATGTGTGGGCTAACCGGTTGGCCCTTCTGGAGTTTCGCTTCAAAGAAGCGAGTGGTAAGCTCATACATAACGATCTACGGTGCTTTTGAGAACTCTTTAGTGAGTGTGGTAAAAATCTTGTTTGCACCTTGGGCAATGAATCGTCTTTGCAAATTGGATTCCATTGAAAAGATGAGTACGTTCTTTATCGCACCCGCCTCCATTACGAAATCACTATAAGCAAGTGATTCATTGGCTCCTGCATTGGGGCCTGGGTTAGGCGGTAGTGGCTCAGTCAAGTGCTTGAGCTTACCGTCAGCTATGGCAGCATTCCGTAATGAAGCCTCCCAGTCCGCAAAGTTGGACCCGTTATTCTTCAGTCGCGTGTACTGATCCATATTGTCCATGAACATCTTAAGCCAGGATTCGCGTGCGAGCGTGGCATAGGGGCATCAGCATGTCCAGCCATTTGTTATAACAGTTTTAGCGATGTAAATGAATGCTACACTGCGAGAAAGGAGATAAAACATAATAAGCATTTTCATCGTTTTAATTAAGTCTAATGCAAAACCGATTAATGCGAAGACTCATACATTTATACAATTGACCTCCCTCAAGTATTATATAAATGATCCCAAGACTCAATTTCTGTAAATTGATAAGCTAACTTCTTGGCTAATTCTACTTTTAGAATTCCTGGTCGATAAATTTCTGTAAATTCTATCTTTAGTCCATCATAATCACGAGATATTACTCGGACTATAATGTTGAGGTAAAATAGGTCAACACATACTACTTACCCAACGTAGAAGGGGTCATATGGAGAGTAAGGTCCTATATGCCTACCGACGAAGAAGGGATTCATAGCAGTTTTCCCTAAAAAGAGTAATCTCAATTTTAGGTTTTAGAGGAAGGTCCATCAGCTTTAATTTTATTCATTTAAGTGAACGAAAGATCTAGCATTTGAGAATGAATAATTTAAGATGATAGCTTTTAGAATTGTGAGTGACATCTGGATGTCCATGATAATTAACATACAATCTATATGAGTCAATTTTCATGCAATTAAGTAGTAGGTGGTTTGGTTTAGGCGGAATATGATGCAATAACTATCATGCAAAAGAAAAACAATAAGAACGGAAAAATGAAAAACAAAGTACAAAGTCCTAGTGTGCCTATCCTATCAAAATAGAACAAAAATTACACTTTGGAATCCATCCTTATGGACCCTAGAAGCTTGACTTGATGTTCCATCTTGGTCCATGTAGCGGGAGTGAGCTATCCGATCTCCATCTTTGGTCTTCTCAAAAATACAATTTTTAAAATTACAAAATATAAACCTATTTACATTCTAATTTAAAAATTATAATTAAAAATTACAAAGGGGAGATTCGAGATCCCAAAATACATCAAAGACCATGTTACCTTTATTACGATAACACAATCTACTAAGGCCACACTAAGCAATACAAATTACAACCTCTTGTAAAAATACCAAAATAATTCATTCATCCATTCATTCATTCATTCAACAAAATAAAATGCATCAACAAAATAAATTAAACATTCAAGACATAATTCATTAATTATGATGATTAATTTATCCAAACCACCTTTAAAATGATCAAAATTATGTGACAATTCCTTAATTGCACACAACAATTTTAATCAACCATAATCCAATTTAATTCATATTATCGGGTATAACATAAATTAAATTCAACATTATTTTAAACCCTTTTAAAATAATAGGGTATCTATCATTGTGAACTTTTTCACAACAATAATCTACATACATTATCTTTATAATGCAATAAACAAAAAAAATTAAAATTAAAATTTTTTTTCACTATTCACGGATGAACAGTACCCGTGAACAGTAGTAGATACAAAAAAAAAATTTATTTTTTTTTCGGTTTTTAAGAAAAACAAAAACAAATTAATCTTTTTAATTTGATTATGCTAATAAAACTAGATCGGTACAAACATTCAACATCTAATCATTATTAAACATTGATACAAACTAGATGATTCAAATTAACCTTTTAAAATGAATATCTAAATCATGATTAATCAATTATCAAAATACTCAACTAATCATAATTGTTTTGTAAATTCATACCGAAAAATTTAGCACAATGAATGTTCTTTAACATCCAAAACAAATTCCATTTTCATTTCAATTTAATCCTCATTTAATCAAATCATCAACTAATTCATTATATTATTATCTTAACACATTAAAACAACAACATATATGAATCAAAAATGGAACCCTAAAAAAAAACACACGGCCAAAAAAAAAAAAACTCTCGGCTGAAAAAAAAATTACAGCAACTTTATATTTTTTTTTTTTCCAGTTTTTTTTTTTTTAAAATATACCAATCATTTATTGAAAAAGACATATAAAATAATTTCATAGCCTAAGGCTCTGATACCACTTGTGGGAAATATCGGTATACTTCCCTTTAAAATTTTCGGATTATAATGAAATTATAACTATATGAATTTCTAGTCATAAATGAAATTGCATAATATAAACAAGAGACTAAGAAATAACCTTCGGTCCTAGTAAAAGGCCTAAGAACAAATACCAAAGTAGGTATTCTCCTAATCGTTACACCCAAGATGGTTCAATAAATGCCTACGTCGTGCTAGAACGAATACCCAAAAATTACTTCTAATTTTGTGTGTATATTGATGATGAATATGAAGATGAATAAGAGAGTTCAAAATCAGAATTTTTCTTTCTCTTCTTCACACTTGTGCCGTCACAATTAGTCAATTAGGGTTAGTAGAAAAACTTCTTTTTCTCCCTATATATGCCGTGAGAATTTGTGACAACCCTCGAGAATGCGGAAATAAAACATACAAGCATGTGAATTAATTAGCGGAAATACGGTATTTTAAAAACCTTTATACATGCAAGATAGAAAATACGAGGTGTGTCAAATATTACAAACCAAAGTACGAAATATACTACCACAAGAGACGTAGTCTCTCCAATTGTTATCAAAGTAAATGTGATTAGCAAACAAGCTAAATAACGTCTAGAGGTGTTTCAATCCAGAGACAACGCCCGCTAGCTCACACCCGAACCCAAAATATCAATCAAAAAGCCATCCAAATCAAGCAACCTGTTCATCCATGAAAAACATGAACGCCACAGCCAGTGGGGAGTAACTCCGGGTTCTCCCAGCCATATCACATTAAACGTACATAAAAGGAAATACAAAAGTAGAAGCATGCATATATGAATATACATGTGAAATACGATAAGGATAGATAGGCAATTCATTATATAACGATAAGAGCATATAGAATACAAATCCGAATCCATCATGTTATACAAAGACTCGGGGAAGACACTCTTAGGCAACCGAATACGCTCACTAGGGCTTACATCTCACCGTTAGCGGTATAAGTTTGATAAGATTGAGACTCGACAAACAAACCATG
The DNA here is from genome assembly GCA_022085475.1 of Heliosperma pusillum. Lineage (NCBI taxonomy): Eukaryota > Viridiplantae > Streptophyta > Magnoliopsida > Caryophyllales > Caryophyllaceae > Heliosperma > Heliosperma pusillum. The sequence continues at coordinate 3,820 of JAIUZE010012139.1, read as the reverse complement.
CCAAGTCATGCAATGATCATGAATAATCAATCATGTAATCACGCATCCAAACACAACGACACAAAGACGAATCTCTCACGGTAAATGAAACGCACTAGCACCGTGTACATGGCAAGTATGATTAAAAGGCATCCACGGGATAAACATTTCCCTGAACGCATACACGATGCTACATTTCGTATATGTAGACTAATTTCCTCCTGGTAGCACGACGATAATAATACGGTCCTAGTCTAAACCTGGCCAGATTCTCGGAATATACCATTTTCCGATTCGACATCCGATAAACATTTCGCATCCACGACTCGGTCAATCATTGACGCCGAGTACCACCAAATTCGGTAGAACAATTCACGAAAGACGCGGAAAAGAGCACAAGCCTCATAACAAGCGGTACGCTACATGCAAATAACACCACCTCGCAAGTACACAACATTTGACGGCCGGGTCGATCAACGCATAGCGTTCGCCTCCCAACAACGTCGTCGTATGCCCACTAACACATGCAATTAAGCAGTAGGATACCTCCCCGTTCCGACATTCCAGCGTTACGAACGTGGAGGTAGCCAAGGGAATGAGAGTACAAAGCACATAACAAAAATAGTGCTCAAACCGTAACCTTTGTAAAAACCGACTCAAAGTGGGACATAGCAAAACCGTCACAAAACATGAGAATAGGGAGTTATGTAAGTTTAACTATAATAAAAATAAATCAATACATGATACATAAGCATTTGAACAAGTTTATGAAGCATAATAAATAAGAACATAGATCACCTCTCCAAAACAACGTTGTTTGGAAACCAACTAAAACAAGGGTCCACTTCAAACGGTCATAACTAGAGTTCTAGACATGCAAATGCAGATATTCCAAATGGAGGTCATAGCTTATCCTCTTACGGTTCCAACGGAATGTCACAAGCCCAAAACAAGCAAGTAACGAAGGAGATATGATCATTTTACAAAAAGGGGTCAGTGCAGTGAAACTGCACAAGTCACGACCGTGACTTGTATTTCACGCCCGTGAAACTCTCTGTTACGCAAGGGTATATGGTCAGCCACTATTTCACGCTCGTGACATGAGTTTCACGACCGTGACTTGGGTCAAGACAACTCCATTTTGTTCTAAACTCAACCATCATCAACTATTATCATAAATCATCAATTCTCATATCAATTATCAACTAACAACAACTATCATCAACAACCCAATTCCTATGATTACTAATCTTATTCTAAATACGATTACTAACATAGAAAACACATTAAAAACACGTAAATGATATCGAGTAACCCTTCACCGTTACCTTTTCGCGTCTTTAATCGATTTCTAGAAAGTCTCCACCTACAATTAGATAACAAAAGATGAATATCATTCACCTTGAGAAAGACGGATAATTTAAAAAGCGAGAAAGACGGTAATTTTATTACCAATACGGATAGAGGAAGATGAGAGGGGAAGAATAAGACGAACTTACGTGAATTTGAGCGAGAAACGAATGAGTTATGACGAATCTAAGCTTGGAAAGATTATGGAAGATTGGGTTTTGGGTTTCTTAGAGAAGAAGGAAGTGTTTGAGTTGTGTGAGTTAGGTTAGGGTTAGGAAGGAGTATATGAAAGGTGAGTGGAAAAAGTCAAGAAAAGTCAAAGACGGCTTAAGACGGGATTCACTTGAAATCTCGCGAAAAATCCAAATACGAACTCGGAAATTCTAAATTCGACTCGGAAAATAAATTCTAAATTAAAACTAAATTTCGCTGAAAAGTATCCGTAAAATATTTTACTTATAAAAATAGGGTACATTTGCGGGTGTTACAATCACAACACCTTTTAAAAAGTTTCGTCCTCGAAACTTGAGAGTAGGAAACAAAAGTATCAAAGACAAGAATCGGTTTTCAAAATTAATATGAAAACTTTTATAAGGGAAAAACATTTATGAAATGATGTTCTTCTCGAAAACGGTTTAAGAAAATTTTTCATAAGTGCGAAACTTTATTTACGAATCACAAGAGTGCCCGTTACGAACGAGAACTCTAGCTATCAAAAATCAAATCAATGTCGAATTAGTGAAATCGAAAATCAAAACAAGTGTTAGTAAGTGTAGGACTAGTTATCAGACGTCTCCAATAACAAGTGCAAACATCCAACCAAACGTAAAATCCAAATATAAAAGCGAAAGAAATCTATTTTTTTTTCCAAAAAGGAGGTACAAAAACCATCTTTAGACTTCTTTGAAACGCTAAATTAGAAATATAATATGGAAATTTGAAGGTTTGATCAAAGATAAAATCAAATAACAGGACATTACACGTACATAGAGCGACTCGTACAATTCACACACAATTCAGGGTAACAAAATATATACAAAACACGCAAAAACGAAACAAATCGAGCTCTTTGGGATAGGAAGATCAAGATAAAGTCAGCAGGAAGATCTACAAGAATTCGACATCACTAAATCTACTAATAAACCAAATCCTCAAGAGAATGCAATTTACCCAATTTGAAACTCATCATTTTCAATCATCAGAAATCCTACAAAAATATTCCATAATCACGAAACTTCGAGTAACAAATCCCAATTATTCGAATCCAATTAGAATCTACTAAGATCCATGCGGCACGGTAGACTCACACCTAACAATCCACATGAACAGATTTATCGCCGCACTCGAATTCGTCTTAGTTTCATCAAACTTTACTAGAAACTACCAACAAAATATTTATCTATGGAAACATGATCGCTCAACAACATCAAAGTAGTAAAAGGATTACCATGAAATCCTTTAGCAATTTACTTCAACACTCATTATCCCAAATTACAATGAACGTTCTCATCTCGAAAATCAAAACACAATCCACGCAACCAAACATAATTATATAAGATCCAACTAGTCTCATCCAAAGTCTCACGACAAGGGAAAAACCACAATCCATTATCGCTTATAAGAATTCTTTAATACGCCATAACATCCTTAATTCGATCATTACTACACTCGAAGCCTCAAATATAAATAGTCACATTAGCAAACTACGGTTCCTTAAGAATAAAAGAGAATTACTAATTCCAAACCACAAATGATCAATCACTTGGAAATCAGACAACCATTCAAATCATTTAGATCATCTAAAACTCAAAATGAATCGATTTTCATTTATGACAAAACTCCTCAAACTTTGGGTACCACTCAATTACCCTAAAGCAAAGTCTCTTTTAGAATCCACCAATTAGAGACATCTAATTCCCAAATGATATCCCAAGCAACCCGAAGTAATTTACTCAACAACAACGAATATAACTCGCTCAATGGATTCCCCCAAATAGCATACACTAGCAAAGCTCAATAAATGAAGCCACCAAGAGAGTAAAATACCACCAAAAGACCTCATCTAAGGTTTTAAATCCCAATCCTCATGTCATGATCTAAAACAAACGAAGCTAGCAACACCTAATCATATCCCAGAGGAAAGACAATGAGCACCATGACATTGGAAACGATAGGAGATTTCGAGGGAAACACGAACGCGATAAGATCGGACGAAAATTAGAGGAACGCTAGAGGCAGGGAGCCAAAAAGCTAGATATTGGATAGATATAGCTATGAAGATAGCCAAGAAAAGGAAAAGATAAGAGAAAACAATTTCCTAGGAATCGGGCTTAGTAGGAACTTGCATGAAAGGAAATGGAAAGGAATAATGGCACGAGAAAAAGGTTTAAGGTTTAATCCACAAAATTCCTTTTTCAAACTCAGGGCGATAGCAAAGCAAATCATCTCAATAACAAAGGTCTCTTACAAGGGACCCCCGTACCACAAATCA
>JAIUZE010012137.1:0-11963 GCA_022085475.1 Heliosperma pusillum | reverse complement strand
TGATAACTCTGGCTATTATATTGTTGAGTCGATTGATGGTGGGTTCAACGAGACATAAGTCAAACTGTTGACTAATCGATCACAAATACGAGTTATAAGGATACCTCGTAGGACATTGTAATTCGTGACGACGTCATGGAGTCCTAAATGTTTAACAACATTCGGTGCCAGGTTGTGGATTGGACGTCCATAGTGTTCCTAGAGTCGATTCTTTTAACTATCGACTGTCTCTTGAGATTAAGGCAGTTTTTGGGTGACTTTGGTTTCTTTCTCACGGTCGACCGTAACAGGAGGCCAAGCAGATTTTTACTGGGTCATTTCATACTGTGCTTACATCTGCAGGATTTGAGTTGAGGAAAATATCCAACCCTTTATTAGGTTTTGTTATTTCACAGGGCCACTCGAGGAGTAGTAACTGAAATGCATGGCCATGCTCGAATAATGATTCGTTTATCAGTTGAGTTACTCTCTAGTCAGGAAAACCACTCTTGATACTGATCACTTGTAAAATACGACCTTTGTGAATGCGGACTTTGCAAATTGTTTTACATTGAGTGGGAGAAATTTAAGGATATGAGAATCGGTTATCGCACATACACTTGTAAGGACAAGTGGGAGATTGTTGGAGCTAGTGTCCTCCACAGTTAGTGTGATAAAAGCTAAGGTTCACAGGGTATACTTTGTATTTTAATCAGTTGATTAACGTTTATCGATAACGGTTGGCTTGCTAGATAAGTTTGACGTTATTGTCATACAGATGGCGGTGATCAACTGATCCCTAAAAGTCACACCTAAAGGATGTGTTTGAGATATGTGATTATTTGAGAAAATAATCATATTGATGCCTTATTAAATGACTAAAAGGTTAGTCGATGTATTTGACTAAAAGGTTAGTCAATGTGATGATGATACGATTATTTAATAACGATTAAATAATGTTAGCTGGTAATTGAATATAAAATGTTATATTTAATCATGTATATAATGTTGGTCTAAACTAAATGTAAACTGTTATATTTAAGTTGGCGGATATGTATTACACGATATTATTATAGTGTATTGGTCCGGCATTACTCGGTTTATGTGACGGTCCATTACTAGTAATAATTAGAATACATATTACATTATGTACATATTAAAATGAAATGCTAACTACGTACCTTATAGAGGTTGAGTTAAATAAGGAAACTAGGTTTTTTTTCCCTTTCTTTTCTCTCTTTTACACGGCACAAGGAGGGAGTATTAAGAGGAGAAAGAAAACCCTAGTTGACGACACATCTCACGGCACACATAGAAAAGAGGAAGAAAAAAAAATTCAGATTTTGAACTCTCTTATTCATCTCCATGTTCATCATCAATATACACACAAAATTAGAAGTAATTTTTGGGTATTCGTTCTAGCACGACGAAGGCATTTCCTGAACCATCTTGGGTGCAACGATTAGGAGAATACCTACTTTGTTATTTGTTCTTAGGCCTTTTTATAGGACCGAAGGTTATTTCTTAATCTCTTGTTTATATTATGCAATTTCATTTATGACTAGAAATTCATATAGTTATAATTTCATTATAATCCGAATTTTAAAGGGAAGTATACCGATATTTCCCACAAATAAATCGTTATTACATCGAAATTTGGTTGAACTCAACGAAAAGATTAGGGTCCGTGGCCCATGTGTTCCGGGATAAAGATGACAATTAAGTATTTCATCGACCAAGAATTCTAAATGTAGAATTGGTTAAAGAGTTAACCCACCAAGTAATATTAATAAAGGTCGTGGAGTCCGTGGCTCACATAAACCCGAGTTAATATAGGATTTGGTTCTTGGAATCATTTATGTAATTGGGTAGAGGTCATTATATAAATGCTAAACTAGTTCAAAATGTTTACAAGTATTTTAAAACGATAAATGTTGATGTTTCTTTCATTATCTATTTTGTAGTCAAACTTATTTATTCGCAATGTCGGCAAACGGTAACGATGTTCGACCTCCCGCACCACCACTCACCACCGTATCATGTCTTAGATCCTTTATGGATCAATGCAAATTCAAAAAGAATTGTTCTAATTTTGCGGATTGGAATGGGCAACTTTGCCTTGCCACCAAAGGTGATGGTAAGCTTCGTTACCTCACCAAGGCTTCTCCCAACGCTCCTAAATGCAAGGTCAACTAACACCGTAAAGGTGGCCTATGAGACTAACCAAATAGAATCGGCCACGATCAATAATGTCTTGATCTTCTCTATAGATGCCGAGCTTCAAAGGAATGTCATAAAGATGAATTCCACGTATAAGAACTACACTAAACTCGTGACCATGTTTTCACGAGCTCTTAGGATCATTCAATATGAAGTCTCTTCTTAATATTTCAACCTTAAACATAAAGGATGGTCAATATGTTTTCTCCCATGTACTCAAATGATTGAGCATGTCGAGATACTCAAGAAGTAGGGAATAGCGAGTCCTGAGCAACTTGTGATTGAACCATATACTCCACTCCCTAAAACCGTATCAAAGGGTTTGTTAATTTTAGGGTGAAATTCAACATGCAAAACGTCACCACGACTCTACATGAGTTGCACAAAATGGTTCTGCAAACCGAGCGTGATATGGGCTACCATGCTAGCACTAGAAAAGATGTTTTGAACATCAAATGACAAAAGCAAAAGGAAGTTCAAGAAGAGTGGGGATAAAGGGAACAAGCCCACACCTTCTAAAGACAAAGAAAGGCTATCTAAGAAGGGTGTCGCCTCTAACGACAAGTGCCATTATTGTAATGGTATAAGCCATTGGAAACGTATTTGCCCCAAATATTTGGGAGATGTTAAGACTGGACGAGTTCTTCCAGTAGATAATAGTTCTCCCGGATGTTTATGTTAGTGATATTAATCTCAACTTTGGTATTTTATACGAGTTGTAGTTCTCATACTCCTAATTAGATTAAGTGTGACAACCCTCGCGAATGCGGAAATAAAACATAACAAGCATGTGATTTATATAGCGGAAAATACGGTGTTTTTGAAACTTTTTACATGCTAAAGGAAAGGTACGAGGAATGTCAAATGATTACAAACTTAAAGTATAATATACTACAAGAGACGAAGTCTCTCAAAATGTTATCAAATATCAAAGTCATTAGCAAACTAGCTAAACAACGTCTAGAGGTGATTCATCCAGGCCAACGCCCGCTAGCTCACACCCGAACCCAAAATACCACAAGCAAAAATCCATCCAATCAAGCAACCTGTTCATCCATGAAAAACATGAACGCCACAGTCAGTGGTGCGTAACTCCGGGTTCTCCCAGCCATATCACAATAAACATACTTAAACGGTAATACAAAAAATAGAAGCATGCATATATAAATATACATGTGAAATACGAGAAGGATAAATAGGCAACTCAATATATATAAAGATATAGGTACATGAAATACAAATCCGTAACCATCATGTTATAGATAGACTCGGGGAAGACCCTCTTAGGCAACCATACACTCACTAGGGCTTGCATCTCACCGTTAGCGGCGTAAGTTTGATAAGATTGAGACTCGACAAACAAACCATGCCAAGTCATCCAAAGATCACAAGTAATCAACCATATAATCATCCATTCAAACGTACAATTACGTTGACAACATCTCTCACGGTAAATGACACGCACTAGCATCGTGTACATGGCAAGTATGATTAAAATCGCATCCACGGGATGACATTTCCCTGAACGCATACACGATGCTACATTTCGTATATGTAGACTAATTTACTCCCGGTAGGACGACGAGCATAATACGGTCCTAGTCTAAACCTGGCCAGACTCTCGGAATAAACATTTTCCGATTCGACATGCGATGACATTTCGCATCCAAGACTCGGTCATACATGGAAGCCGAGTACCCCAAATTCGGTAGACCTTCACAAAAGAGGAGGAAAAGAGCACAAGAATCATAACAAGCGATACGCTACATGCAATGACACCACCTCGCAAGTATACAACATTTGACGGCCGGGTCGATCAACGCAAAGCGTTCGCCTCCCAACAACGTCGTCATATGCCCACTAACATATGCAATTAAGCAGTAAGGATAAAATCCTCGTTCCGACACTCCAGCCTTACGAACGTGGAGGTAGCCAAGGGAATGAAAGTACAAAGCACATAGAAAATTAGTGCTCAAACCGTAACATGTGTAAAACCGACTCAAAGTCGGACATATCAAAAACCGTCACAAAACATGCGATACAAGCGAAGGGAATATCATATATTCGAAACATTAATATTTAAAGTCATTACGTAAATTTATACGATAAACGAACCATCGGAGATATTATAAATAAAAACGTAAGTAAGAAACACCAATAATTTGGCAGCGGGTGTCAGCCGGTCAAGGGGACCGGCTGCCGGCTACCCGGCTGGCACCCGTAGTAACAGTTGAAAACATATCAAAATGCAGCGTGTCCCATCTGGTCAAAGGGACTTAACGTCTTAAGACGTAACTTACTCGAAATTTCTCGTAAAGTCCGAAAACGAACTCGGAAATTCTAAACTAGACACGGGAAATTTAATTCTAAACTAAAACTAAATTTCGATGAAAAGTATCCGTAAAATATTTTTACTATAAAAATAGGGTACATTTGCGGGTGTTACAATCACCCCACCTTTTAAAAGTTCCGCCCTCGAAACTTGAGCGAATGAAAGATACCTTAATCGAATAGGCTTGGATATTTAATACGCATAGAAGCTTCCGTTTCCCACGTCTCTTCTTCAACATAGACACATCTCCACAAGATTTTCACCAATGGAACCACTTTACTTCTCAACTTCTTATCTTTGCGATCTAGGATGCGGATCGGCTCTTCTTCAAAGGACAAGTTCGGTTCAAGCTCGGGCATTTCAGCTTGAAAGACATGGCTTGGATCACTAACGTACTTTCTCAATTGAGAAACATGGAATACATCATGAACCTTAGCCAAATTCGGGGGTAAGTCCAACTTGTAATAAACGACACCAATCCTTTTCACAATATCAAAGGGTCCAATGTATTTCGGGCTCAATTTACCCTTTACACCAAACCGTTTAACACCCTTCATTGGAGATACTTTCAAGAACACTTTATCTTCAACTTCAAATTCCAACGGTCTTCTTCGGATATCGGCATAAGATTTCTGTCGGTCTTGAGCGGCTTTCATTCTATCACGAATGACTTTCACATGATCAATGGTCTCAACAAGAACATCAGGACCTAAGTCACGAACATCACTCAATTGATCCCAACAAATAGGACTTCGATATTTTCTTCCATAAAGAGCTTCATAAGGAGCCATCTTGATCGAGGCATGATAACTATTGTTGTAAGAAACCTCCACCAATGGTAGACTCTTTTCCCAACTAGATTGGAAGTCGAGTGCACAAGCCCTAAGCAAGTCTTCTAAATTCTGAATAGTCCTCTCGGTCTGACCATCGGTAGCGGCATGAAACGCGGTACTCATCAACAATTTACTACCCATGGCTTCTTGTAAAGCCTTTGAAAATCTCGAACAAAACCTCGGATCTCGGTCGGATATGATCTCCTTGGGAACACCATGGTATCTAACAATCTCATCACTATAGGCTTTGGCTAAACGATCTAAACTCCAAGTTTCTTTGATCGGAATGAATCTAGCACTCTTGGTCAAACGATCAACAATAACCCAAACGGCATCTTTACTTCCAACGGTCCTTGGCAAAGCCATGACAAAATCCATAGAAATAGATTCCCACTTCCATAGTGGAATATCCAAAGGTTGTAGCAATCCACCGGGTCTCTTGTTTTCAATCTTCACTTGTTGGCAAGTAAGACATCTTCCAACATAAGACACAACATCGCCTTTCAAATTCGGCCACCAAAATTGTAGCTTCAAGTCTTTGTACATCTTATCACCTGCGGGGTGGATATAATAAGGAGAAAGGTGAGCTTCATCAAGAACTCGCTTTCTCAAGTCAAGAGCATTAGGCACAAACAAACGATCATGGAATCGAAGAACACCTTTGTCATCAATCTTGAAGTCTTTAGCTTTTCCTTCTAGAAGTTTGGCTTGAATAAACTTGTAGGTAGGATCATCAACTTGGTTTTCGCGGATTTCACGGAGGAAAACAGGTTCGGCAGTCATAGCACCAACGTAATCAAATCCACGTTCCACGAATTCCAACTTCATCTTTTGAAACTCAAAACAAAGATCATCGGGTAATACCCGCATAGCATTCAAGGAATGAGAAGATTTTCTACTAAGAGCATCGGCAACAACATTAGCCTTCCCTTCATGGTATAACAACTCAAAATCTTAGTCATTCACCAATTCCAACCATCTTCTTTGTCTCATATTCAACTCTTTTTGAGTAAATATGTACTTCAAACTTTTGTGGTCGGTAAATTTACGACAATGAACACCAATAAGATAATGTCTCCACACTTTCAAAGCGTGAACCACGGCGGCTAATTCCAAATCATGCGTAGGGTAGTTCACTTCAGGAACTCTCAACTATCTCGAGGCATAAGCAACTCCTACTTTGCATAAGTACACAACCCAATCCCATCTTAGAAGCATCACAATCGACATCAAAATCTACACCATCTTCAGGTAAAGTCAACACCGGAGCGGTAGTAAATCTTTTCTTTAACTCTTGAAAAGCGGCTTCACAAGCTTCATTCCATAGGAACTTGGTTTCTTTCTTTAACAATTGGGTCATTGGTCTAGCAAGCTTTGAGAAATCTTTGACAACCAGCTAAACCAAGACAACTTCGAACTTCTCTAACATCGGTCGGACTCTTCCAATTAACAACGACTTCAATTTTTGAAGGATCCACCATTACACCTTCTTTAGAAATTACATGCCCAAGAAAGGACACCTTAGGTAACCAAAATTCACACTTGGAGAATTTGGCAAACCACTTTTGACGACGAAGAACACTCAAAATAGTCCTTAGATGAATAGCATGCTCTTCTTCGGTCTTGGAAAAAATAAGGATGTCGTCAATGAACACCACCACACACTTGTCAAGATACTCACTAAATGTGCGGTTCATTTGATCCATGAAAATAGCGGGAGCATTAGTCAATCCGAATGGCATCACCATGAACTCAAAGTGACCATATCTTGTACTAAAAGCGGTCTTCGGTATATCAACATCACGAACGGGAATTTGATGATAACCGGATCTCAAATCAATCTTGGAAAAAGTAGAAGCACCCTTTAGTTGATCAAACAAATCTTCAATTCTTGGCAAAGGATACCTATTCTTGATTGTAATTCGGTTCAACTCACGGTAATCAATACAAAGCCTCATGGAACCATCTTTCTTCTTCACAAAGAGAACGCGAGCAGCCCAAGGCGAGGCACTTGGTCGAATAAAAACCTTCTCAATCATATCATCAAGTTGCTTCCTTAACTCTTTCAATTTGGTTGGAGCCATACGGTAAGGAGCTTTGGCTATGGGTCCAGATCCAGGTACAAGGTCAGTAGAAAACTCAACGTCACGCTCAGGAGGGATCCCGGGCAAGTCTTCGGGGAATATATCAACAAATTCACGTACTATAGGCACATCTTCAATATTTGGTAAAGAGTTAGTAGTAGAAGTCACAATACACAAGTATGCTTGGTGACCCTTTCTTACCATACTCACCAACTTCATTGCGAAAATCAAAGACACACCCATTCGGGAATGAGATCCCTTATAGGTTATTCTAACTCCTAAAGGACTCTTTAAATAAATCTTTTGATCTCTACACTCGAATCTAGCATGGTATAACGCTAACCAATCAATACCTAGGATTATATCGAACTCTCCTAGAGGAAACTTAAGGAGATTAGCGGGAAAGATAGTACCCGCAATAGATATTGGGACATTTGGATAAAGAGTAGAACAAGAGATAATTTCTCCGGATGGTAAGGATATGGGAGTATCCTCACTAGATGTAGGCTCGATTGATAATTTATTAGCATTAGTTGAAGGCACAAAGGACATAGAAGCACCGGTATCAAATAGAATAAGACACAGTTGCTCTAAGATTGAGAACATACCCGTAATTATCTTCGGATGAGCATCGGCTTCGGCTCGGCTCAGAACGAAGATAGAACCCTTATAATTGGCAATTGGAGGGGGCAACTTTCGATCGGGGCAATCATTATAACGGTGACCACCCTTTTGGCAAAAGAAGCAAACATAAGGTCGGTTGGAACAAGTCACACCGGGGTGGTGTGGTTGTCTACAACGGTTACATAAGCGACCTTGAGTTTTAGCTTGAGGAGCATAAGGCCTATGAGCCACGTTAGAAGTAGCTCGGGGAATGAAAGGAGCGGGAGCTCTTGTACTTGCATTTGGGGGAGGATTGAATCTCCTATTGTTGGCATAAGAGTTGGAGGACGAAGGAGTAAACGGCCTCTTCCCATAGAAATTAGGCCTGGGAGTGAAGGAAGGAGAGGGATTCTTCATCATAGCTTCATCCTTGATGGCCTTCATGAAGTTCTCGGCCCATAGAGCATCATCATACAACTCCCCAAAGGAAGTAGTATTTCTCCTCACCTTGCTTTGGAGTAAAGCACTAAGCTTGTTGCGGTAGTAGAAAGCTCGGTCCTCGTCATCTTTTATGACCCTCGGAGCAAAGTGAGCAAGCTTGTTGAACTCTGTGGTGAAGTCTTGTGCCGACAAATCACCTTGCTTGAAGTGAACAAATTCCTTGAGCCTTTGTTGCTTGAGCTCCTTAGGATAAAATCGACCTTCAACTAGAGATTTGAAACAAGCCCAATTGAAATCGTCTTCAAGAGTAGCGGTGGCACTAGTAATTGCCCACCAATTATCTGCTTCCCTTATAAGGAAGTGCTTTGCAGTCCTTACCTTGTCCTCTGTTGGAGTAGGTGTCTTCCACAATAGTGCGCCACATAATAAATCTTATTAAGGAATATAATTGGGATATTTATTGACTATATATATATGATTAGTCAGTTGATTAACGTAAATCAATAACGGTTGGCTGACTAGAGTTTGACGTTATTGTCGTATGACGGCGGTGATCAACTGATCCCTTTCGGTCACACCTAAAGGATGAAATCCAAATATTAACTAATTATTTGTATATGATACAGTTAATTAGTCCATTACATATATTCGATATGTACGAGAGTTAATTGTTAGAAATTGAGTTAAGAACTCAAATTCGATTAAGTTTATTTTTCAATTATGCGATAATTGACTAATAATTTATATCTTATTTTAATACGATTAAATAAGATTTAACTTAGTAATTAATCGTTAAATTACTAAATTAGTTGAGGTTTTGAGATAGAGGTAATTAGTTAATTATATTTACAAAGAGTTGTAAAATAAATTAACGAAGCATTGTGGGACCCATTATATATTGATATAATGGTAAAATATTACTTAAAATGTTAAGTACATATTATTTATTTAATTGAGTCATATAATTGTTATATGATCAAATTAACACTTAATTATACAAGATAATTAACGATATGATCAATAAGTATTTGTGAGACAAATATCAAAAATCAAAATGGACCAAACTAGGCCATTGTGGCCGGTTATAGTACTAGTTACATGGTGATGATTGTTGCTCTTGTTTACACTCTTTAGTTACTAATTGAAAGTGACATAACAAGTTGAAATAATCATCACTTATAATACAAAACTTCACTCAAATGCATGTGATCAAATTGAACAAAATAATAGTCCAATTTTGGACAATGTGGTCCGGCCAAATGGCCTTTATAATGAACAATTGTTGTTCATTTTACTACTACTTCATTTTGTGCAATTTGTTTACTTCTCTCTAAAATCCTTCTTGTCACTAAAAACTCTCATATACTAATATTTCCTAAGTATAACTAGTGTAGTAATATAGTCTAATATTAGTAGTACATTATCTATCTTATTATCTAGTTAATAATAAGGGTAGATTATTTGGTTCATCTTGGTGCAACTTAGAGGAGATCTTCTACTTTGGAGATTACTTGTGTTCATCCATATTTGTAGCTCAAGATCAACAAGAAGGAGTTCTTGTTGTGCCCATATGTAACAACCCAAAAAGTACCCTATTTTTCTAGGGAAAATATTTTACGGATACTTTTCAGCATATTTATGTTTTAAATTGGAATTTATTGTTTCCAGTCGAATTTGGAATTTCCGAGTTCGTATTTGGAATTTCCTTCTTTTCCTGCGAGATTCCATGAATACCGCGTTCTTAAGTCAACTCTTGACTTTGTTGACTTTTCCGCTCACCCCGTAATTTGAAAGACAAGAATTTATTTAAAAAATATAAATTTATTATTTTTATTAAGATTAATTTGAATTTAATGATAGATTTAATATATTATTTGAATTTATTCGAAGTAAGAGAAGTTTATACGCGTTTAAACCGCGAACATCATTAATCTATTCCCGAGCCACACTTATAAATCCTGCCCAAGCCCAACCCGAAAACCTCGACTGGGGTCCAGAGGCACACATCCCCATTCATCTTTTCCACTCACATTAGATATTTGAATTCTTTCGATTAAACTAATACGAATATCTAAGATATTTGTAACTTTATCGATCCGTCAGTTTAAATTACGCAAATCGATTAAAATCAGACCCGGTTTCTTCTAACATCACACGGCTCCTCTCCTCTCTAATAGGACTAGATATTTTTCCTTTCTTTTGATTACAATAACATAATATCTAATTAATATCTAGATATTTTATTAAACTATCATTTAATCTAATTATATCTAATTAATTACCTTAATATAATCATAAAACCCGAGTCAATCCCGTAACAACAATTTCAAAACCCGACTCATTAATTACCCTATAACTACACGGCTCACACCCACCATTACTCACTAACTACCTTTTCATTTTACAATAAATCAACTTAAGATCTAATTAATACTTTCTTTAATCGTTCTTCATCGTTCTTCATCGTTCTTCATTGTTCTTCCTCGTTCTTGAGCAAAATCGTCACAAAACCTTCGTTACTTATTCAAATCCGTCCTAACTTATATTTCTAGAATCTCCTCTTCGCTCTCCATCTTCAAGTACGGTTTATTTTCAATTCCGACAAAATCGTTTTCAACACTTTAATTATGGAAAATCAAGTGTTTAATTCTAATAATGTTTTTCTTGTCATTTCTTATAGGGGAAGATTTTGAAGACGAGTTTGGTGACTCGTATATTTTAGGAGAAGATTAGAAGACGAGTTTCTTATTTCTTTAGTTCTTATTTTGGGTGCTAATTGATTTTTGTGCTAGCTAAGGTAACGATTCCGATTTACTCGACGAATTAATGTCACATATCTTTTGTTTTTGTTTATATTATTGTTATTTACGATTTTTAACTAGTAACATGATAAGTAGTTATTTTTATTATGTTGTATGAATATTTAGCATGATTAGTGTTCTTGACATATTTGAATGATTTGTTCACAATCATGATTTTTGTATGGATGATGGTTAAATTGGTTGTTAAAAATGGTTGTTTGATAATTAAAACATGTTGGAAATAGTTTGGGTTTTGTTGTTGTTGGAACCGTGTATGGTGGCTGGAAAAACCAGCCCAAACCAGCCCCAAACCATGCCGGTTCAGGCCGGTTCAGGCCCGGTCCAGGCCGGTCTGGATTGGTCCGGGTATTGTTCTTGGGAGTTGTGTCGATACTTGATTGTTTTGTTGTTGTTTTGACGGGTTTTAAATATGTTAAACATGCGGGAAATATTAAGAAACGGTTTGAAAAATATCGACCCCAAAACAGGCCCAAACCAGGCCCGTGGGCCCAGTCCAGGCCCGTGTCAAGTTCGGCCCAAATCAGCCCGTGGGTTCCTTCCACGGACTTGTGACGGTTTTTGAGTTATTGTTATTTTATCGTGTTTTGTAATATTTAGCAAGTGAGAAATGTTAATAAGTAAAATATTTAATTAAAAGGTTTTTCATAAA